>JBAFWW010038969.1:45508-59426 GCA_036873685.1 Agapornis canus
CCCCCCCCCCCTCGGGGGGTTTTTTCTTTCCCTCCTCCCCCCCCCCCCCCCCCCTTCCCTACAATGTCTTACTTCTGATTTATTGAGGAAGTGATACTTAATATTATCAAGCATTATCTCAGTTTCTTGAAAATGCAGATGCTGCTGTATTGGCTTGTATGGTCTGCTGTGTCACTTCTCTGCCAGTCATTGCTTACACCAAATTTTCCTACTAGACCAACTGACTGGAAAGAGAGCTAAATTCTTTCCAGCTTTACATTAAACTTGTAGGTATTGTCAGTACAGGAATAATATTTGTCCTTTCTGTTGATGCTTTTCAAGTCTTTTTGCAGATTATTTTTCAGGGCATCCTTAATTTTTCTACCCAGGCAATCATTACAAATATACACAACTGTGTTTCAGCAGCTTAGAGAAGGTTGGCATGACTGGTATGTCCCAGCACCTCCTTTGTCTCTAAAGAGAAGGTGTAGAACTCATTAAAAAATGTCAGAAAGATTTAACTTTTACCTCATTTCTTTCCTTCAAATTAGATACACTGGAGAAGCAAAATCATTATGTGGGGCAGGAAGAACTTAATTCACTGTAGAAGAGCAGTATTTCAAGGTCAAATGTCTCTGTGAGGTGTGGAGAAGGGAGTGCAGCAAAGTAACTGAAGTCTTCCATTAAAATTCTTCAGGATAGCGCCCAGCTCTGAATCAGACTCACATGAAGTCTTGCATCTTCCCACCAGACATCGTTTGAATTTTTTCTGGCTCATTCTGATCTTTGGGAAACTAATTCCACTTTGCGCTCCTCTGCTGGTCTCTACAGTAGCAAGGAAAGCCCACTGCAGGCAAGGGAGTAGAATACTTTATGCAGCTTGTACTCGTCTCAGGGTATTGATTTTGACTGCCTGCTTGCTTCAGATTAAATAGGCACAGGATGAAATAGCTAAGAGCTTTCAGCAGCTCGCACCTGGTTTTTCTCTTTGATCAAAATATTAATGACAGAGGAGGCTGAGGAGGGGAATTGGAAAGAACACTCCAAAAGAAGAGGTCTGACTTTTGTAGGCTGACAAGTCCTTGAGATGTAGATGACAAGTGTGTGGTAAGAGTCAGGATCCAGCCAGTGAAGCAACTGGATCACTGGCTATGTATCCTCCCTGTGCAGGTTGGACACACTGATCGGCTGCGTGACCTCTGTTAGAGTCATTTTAGTCCTGAACAAAAAGCAGGCAGAGTCTCCTGAGCCAGATGAGGAGACGACAGATTCTTTTCTAATTATTGCTTGTCCTCTTGAGACCACCAGAGGTGAGGTGTGAGCCTGCCAGAGACTTTTGGAGCTCCCCTTTTTCTTCCCACTAGTCCCCACTAGTAGTGTCACTGCATAATACATTGTAAGGTGACAGTGATAAGTAAATAAAATGTGCAGTTCTGGAGATCAAGCTGTTGTCAGCTCTGCTTGGTGTGGCCACAGATCTTCCAAGTGACCCAGTAAAGGAAGAGGCAACCAAAAACCCCTAACAACCTCATGAAAGATGATTTCAATGTGATTTGTGGCTTTCAGACAACGTCAGGAGAAGACGTCCGTGACTTTGCCAAGGTACTAAAAAACAAATTTCGAACAAAAAGATATTTTGCAAAGCACCCACGAATGGGCTACCTGCCTGTGCAGACTGTCTTGGAGGGAGACAACATGGAAACGTGAGTAGCTCTGAAGTGTCTAAATAGCAGTTCATTTGATATGCTCTTTGAGCTCCCCAGCTGGTGCCAAATCCCTTTGCTTCCTAAATGCATAAAGCTTCTTTCTGTCTTTCACTGCTGTTAACCTTGGCTGGCAGGAAAGCACAAGCTGAGATTCCAATTGCCATTGCCTTTGTCTGTTTTTACCTGTCTTTATACGGGAGCTACAGCTTCAGTTAGTAAAAGAAAAATACCTACTGCCTTACTGACAGCCTTGTAAACTCCTAAGTTTGATATGGCAATTTGGAGACTAATGATCTCTTCATTAAATTTTTATTTTCATCCAAATGGGTGTCTTTCCATGGTTTTCTTTTTCTAATTAGGCTGCTGTGTTTGCAAGCGTCCCAGCTGATTTCCTCTTTTCTCACCCTATAAATTCAGTCTTATTAAATGCTTTGATGTCTTTATGAGGAAAAACTAAAAAAAAGGCAATAATGATGCACATGGAGAAATCAATGAGTTAACCCGGTTCCCTTTGGTTTTTTTACAAGTAAGTTGTTTAATGGCAATTGCATGCAGCTTGTTCTCGCTCTTTCTCTTTCTTTTTTTCATTTTAGGTTTATTTTTGCCCTCGCTTTTTGGTTGGTTGATCTTCACATTCACTCATGCTGGTCTGCTGGATTTCTGGTTTTCAGTTGTGATTTCTTTTTTTTTCCCAAAAACCTTTCTGTAGTTATTTTGCTGCTGAGTTTCTTCTGCCTCTCTCTTCACCTCCTCATTTTTTGTCTTGCAGTCCTGTTACTCTGATCAACTTCTGGCCAGTAGATTCTGCGTGAGTACTTTTGCTGAAGTGTGCTGCTGCTGCTACTGCTGCTCCGTTCCCTCACTTTGTTTTGTTTGTTTCTTTAGTTTTACATAAATTCATTTCCTGCTTTCTTTATGATTATTTTCTTTGGTGCACTCTCTGAAGGAATGTTTTGATCCCAAATGAGTAGAGTGGGATAAATCCAGGAATTCTCTGCAGTCGTGGATTGTGTACTGTATTCTCTTTCTGGAGTGTGTATTTTCATCGAATTAACAGGGATTTTGACGCAGTCCTACTAATGCTTATGTTTGTCATTTAAAAGCTTGTGTTTCTGAATGAGTGTTGATCCCTCTGAATGTATACTAAATGCTTTTTGAAAGATAGAAATTGAACTTGATGGATTCTATTCAGTTTCAGGAACGACATTGTTTTGTAGCAGAAGCTGTAATTTGTTTTTATGCGCAACCGTGCACCCTCATGTGCCCTAATTAATCCAAAGCTCACTGGATATTTTATTACAGTTTTATAGATACAGTAAGATTTGTGCAGGCAGGTTGGAATGGGGAAACATTTACTGTATTTTATCAGAAGTAAAAAAACCAGGATTTTTTCACCTATGAAGTGGATTTTCATTCTTGCACCATTCCTGCACATGCATTGTCTTACTATTGTAGTAATACCCTTAGCATAAACTAAAGAAATATATATATATATATATATTTACTGTTGTGGCATTCGCTACTACTAGTGTTACATGGATGGTTTTAGAATAACATTAAATAAGGTTTATTTTTAATTCACATATTGATAACTAATGAGAAACTAATGAATAAGAGTTTTATATATTTCTATATGGTGAAATGTATATGGCTTGCACCTTCATGGAATTTTTAGTAGAATAAACAATAGTGAAATGTGTATATTGGAATATTGATTTATAATTTTTGTTTGGAGCACAAACCATTGGGAAGTCAAGTGAAGTGCTTTACCTCTAGGAAATTTGAGCACCCAGTAAACACTTCTAGTACTGCAATCCTCATATTGTTGAGGATTCACCCGTGGAAAAGGCCAAAAGGCTGGAGACAGACTGAAATAGAGGGGCTTTGAAATTCAGGATGCACTTTCATTTATAAATGCATCTGGGGATGACTGCAGCATTCTATATACTCAACTGTGGATCTAGATTTCTTGCCCCTTAGAACAACTGCAAAGTTAAAAGTAACATTTAAAGAAAGCCTGAATAATATGGACTGACACAACATGTCATTAAGCTGCTATAACATACTTAATTCTGGTTGCTTACAGTATTAACACCATAGGTTATGCCTAAACTGACAACTTCACATAAAACGTTTGGTGTGGTATACTGCAACTTGCATGTAATACTTAAGAAATCTTTACAGATACTGAGAAACAGAGTTTGTTGTAGAGGTTGCACCTTTTATCAGGCCAACTCAGGTATCTTCCTAAGCATAATTCTTTTATCTGGTCTGACAAGAACACAGAAAATTAAGAGGTGAATAGTGGCTTGGAAGAATTGCTCTTCTTTTTGTTCTGCTGACTTTGTTCTTTTCCTTGATGGTAGACCATGGGGCTTATGACACAAATTACTGATTTACACATGTTTAAAGATGTTTCTCAGTTACAGGGCTGATTCCAGTTTCAGCTGCCACACCTTTTATTTTACTTATCATAAAGCTTTCCCATGTTTTCTAAGATCTTGCCTTTTTCTAGTGCTTTCATGGTAATCTTCAGAATGCTTGAGAAGAGCTTACCTGGCAGTGTTCAGCAATGGTAGCACAATCCTGACATCAACAGGAAAGTGTTTATAAATGCATATGCACATATATTTTTGTTAGAAGTCAGTAATTCTGACTGCTTATTACCTGGTATTTGCATTGCTTGCAGCCATGAAAGGGACAGCTCACACCTTTTGTGAGAATTTGTGTCTTTTTACTTGGGCTGTGGGCTGCCAGTGGACCAAATACAGTGTACTTGATTCTTTGCTTTCAAGAATCATCAACTGAAATGCTGAACTGAAAGGGCGAGAAAAGTGCCCTTGTCTTGCCAGCCGGGTGGGTCTCCAGGGTGCAGGGAATTGCAGAAGGTAGCATTTGCCACTTGATTGCCACTTGACTGGAATTCTCCAAGCTGTTCCTGCAGAGCCCAGCTTGAGCAATGAAGCTGTGGAGTCCTTGAAAAAGGGATGGTTATCTTGGCTAAATATTGGCTATGTTTCCCAGCCTTCTTGCTGACTGTTCAAACTGGTTAGGTGGGCTGAGTATATGTGCTGAGAAAGGAAGACAGTGAGCTCTAGCACAGATGGTCATCTAAGCGTATGTCCAAAAGCCTGAAATACAGCACAGTCGGCCTTAGGCTTTCTCAGATACTAGCAAAAATGTACCCTCTGAGCAGCTAAGTTCAACACAGAGACTACAGTGCTTCTCAACAGGTTTGCTTTCTTAAGCAAACTTTCAGAAAGCTGTTTCGAGGTAGATCTCCATTGCAGTATGTTCTGAAGTGGAGAAAAACCTAGAAATGTAGCCTCATCCCCTGCCCATCCCCTGCCTGCAGTTGCTGAAGAGACAGAATCAACAAGTTACACAACTCTGTGTTTTCTTCAAAACATATATAATCGCCCACCTTGTTCACTTACAAAATTGAAGCTTAGTTTCAAGGCAGCAAGTGTGTGATCATGCAGTCAGGCACATCTTTTGCCTTGCACTACTGCCAAAAGGGACACCTCTTCATTGCCCAGTTAGTCTCAACCAAGTGCTGTCCTTTCCTTTGTACTGGTACAAACACATGTGCATTGGCAGGGTAAGAGGAACTGGGAAATAATCCAGCTCAAAACTAAAGCTACTTTTAGCACAGATATCTTAGTCTACACACAATATTAGCAGCAACATTTGTGTGAGCATGATAGGACCAGTTTAGACCAGCTTAACTTCTGCTGTATGTCAGACAAATAAAAAATGGGGATAGCATCAGTTTATCTGAAAGCTGTTGTCTTGCCGCTCCATAATCCACTGCTCTAGATAAATTGTATCCTTTCCCCCTTGCTTACCTTCAGCCTAGGTGTTCTTACACAAAATAGGGTATCAAGTTTGCAGGGAATCAATTGCCCCTGTGCACAAATCTCTGCTGTACTGAGGAGCTCTGTGAACTATTTATCCTCTGGTGCGCTGTTGTAATGTTTGAACATGTTGGTGGGTAGAAGTATGGTCAGAAGCCAAAGCTCATTTCGGAGAAAATGAGATTCATGATATTTGGCCTTTAACGTCTTAAAGAGAAAAACTCTTTGCTGTTCTGTGAAAGAGACATTAATGATGATGAATTTTGTGTATCCACCATACAGCTCTATGAATCGGGAAGGATCCTAATTTTCTAGAGACCCTTGCAGGATGATCAGAAGACTGGAAGATGACCAGTCTAGTCGATATGCTGCAGGATTATCAAACTCCTAACATGGGAGCATTACAAATTATTACAGTTTTGGTATATAAGCAGTAAAAACAAAATCTATCTGCAATCCCAATTGGGCAGACCAAGACTGAACTATAGTATCCAACAATTTAAAATGGGAGAACGTCCTTCCTCAATCAGGAGTTCCAGAAAGAGTGTTGGCAGAGACAGAATAAAGAGAGGTTGAAATTTAGATAACATAGGAGACTGCCATACAGCTTGGGTATCTGCATCTTTTTTTTTTTCTATTCCAGCACCTCATCATACGTGTAGATACATAAGAAAAATCTCTGGCAGCAGCAAAGAGCGCTCTCTAAGTTGCATAGACAACCTAATTCCATGGTGACATTTTCCAGAGTTGAGGCTGTAAGAAACAATACTCTTATTGATGAGAAAAGTCCCAGGAATTTTTTTCATCAACAAAAAAATGAAGAGGTCCTCATGCCATCTGATCTGTCAAGCAGAAAAACCAAAATAGTTGACAGTGTCCCCATGTCAAACACACTGATCTGTGGTTCAGGTTGAAACTCTGGAAAGACGCTAGGCAAAATCATCACTGTCTGCAGTGTGTTATTAAAGGCTCAATTCAGACATCTTATGTTTCTTGTATTTATTTCTAGTTGCTTGTACAGTAGTCCTTAAAGGTTCTTTAAAGTGGGATGTGCTGGAAGCAGGCAATGAAGCAGGGCGGGAGTAGAGGAGAGGTTCCCAGCAGGGCTTTCGCAGCTGGCCTAGGGCTGTGTGTGAAACAGGATTACCAGTGAAAGAGGCAGGTGTGAAAGGAAAACTAGGGTGAAGGCTCTTCTGTAAATCCTGTGGGAAAGGGTTCTTCAGAGACTGGTGTGAAGAAGAGTCGTTGCAGCGAATGGATTGCAAAATGGTTGAAATCCCCAGTGTGGTACCAGAGAACATTGCACTGATGGCTTGAGGAGGCACATGCAGTGCCTGGAGTTATAATTTGCTGTTTATCAAACATAGCATAAGGCATGAGGATGTGAGGGTATAGGCATAGCTAAGTGTCTTTTTACTTTTAAAGGGGTATTGTTTGTGATTAATCAGTGTTTTCTGCCTTATAGGCCTGCCTCGTCCCCTCAGCTTTCACATGATGATACTCATTCACGCATTGAACATTATGCTAGCAGGTATGAGACCAGCTGGACATTAGGCAGATCTTTCTCTAAGCAATCAGTTTAAAAAAAAGAATAAAATAATAAATTCCAAAGGCTAGCTGCTACCTGAGCATTTCCTAAAGAAACATAGGGTTTGGGGTTTTGCTTTCCAGGCTTTGAGATGCAGAACATTGCCTGTGGTTGCTATTAACCAGCCTGTCAACTAACTTGCATGTCAGAGCACCTGTGTGGTCAGCAGCACCCTTTAGCTCCTGTGGGGTCTTTGTTAAGCTATGCACTCAGGTTACTGATGTTGCAGTAGGGCCTGTAGTGATAGGACAAGGGGTAATGGGTTCTAACTGAAAGAGGGCACTTTCAGACTTGATATAAGGAAGAGGTTTTTAAGTCCCATGGTGAAATAACGGAACAGGTTGCCCAGAGGTGGTAGATGCCCCATCCCTGGAAACATTCAGGGTCAGATTGACAGGGATCCGAGCGATCTGATCTATCTGAAGATATCCCTGCTTATTGCAGAAGGGTTGGTCTAGATGATCTTTAAAGGTCCCTTCCAACCCGAACTGTTCTACGGCTCCAGGATTTTGCAGAGTTTTGTCTTTAATATGGACCCTGGTGTAGTCAGAAGAGCAGAAACCTCCAAACTCTTTGTGAATCTCAAGTGCCATTTTAATGTTAAGTAATTCACCTTATGCAATACCACAACCAGGATTTTTCCTTGGTTTGGAGGATTAAAATAGCAGTATATTGCTCCTTCAGTTCACTTGTCTGCTTTCATACTGCTCTTAAGAATAAAACAAAAAGTGGGTTAATTGCACAAACATGAAAACATTTTCCACTAGGCAAGTGATTAGCAAGGGTTGAGGTAGTGAAAAATAGTTACTCCAAACTCTTCTTTCTCTCCCACAAAATCACTTGATCAGGAGAGGTATTTCTGAATTATGCAGGACATTTAGGAGGCTGAGTGTTTAAAGCCAATGAGAAATGACTGATCATTACTGTTTTGATGATGACATTGCCAGGTACAAAGCAATTTGTGTAATCCCCTGGCATCTTAAGGCCTTTCTTTGCTTGTGGAATTAATTAATCATGAGGAGTGGAGTATAACCTCAGAGAAGGGCTTGAAATCTCGAAAGTGAGTTTAGCCAGGTCATCGTAACAAATAAACAACCCTTTGTGATAGCTTGTTACAAAACTATTTTGTAATCAACAGTATAAATTAATTTGAGTTTCAGATTCATTAAAGATATCATGCTCTTTAAGTCTTTCAGGAGTAGTAGCTTAAATGAAGTTTCTGAAAAATGTAATTGATTTTAATGAGTCTTGTTTATTTTTCCACAGGCTAGCAGAAATGGAAAATACCAATGGTTCTTATCTAAATGACAGCATTTCACCTAATGAGAGCATGTAAGTAGGCTGTATTCATATCTTTGGCATGTATTTTCTTATGAAGGTTAATAACTTGTAATGAAATCCTTTAGTGCTGGATTTGCATGGCCATATACCACATCTGGTTCATTTTAACAGTGAACTTACGTGTTTTCAGTTTGTATTGTAGTGTCTAGATTCAGGGCCTATAGCTTAGTACCAAATTTATGCAACTAATGGTGGATACCTTCAAGATTGAACTTACAGATTTCTTCCAAAAATTAGTGATATATTCAGCAAATAGTTCCCATGTCACTTGGAAAGAAGGCTCAGCATCTGATGTGTTGTAAGGACAAACATAAAAAGATAACCCTTCTCTCTGTATTGCACGCTTAAGTGCAAGGTTACATTCCTGTAAGTTAGAAAATAGTTGTGGGCAAAGTGGCATTCAAAGGGTTAGTGAGAGTAAACATAAATCTTTGGTGTACAAATACCTGAAATACATTGCAGGTGTAAGACAGGAGGGAGTCATCGTCTTCACAAAATATCTGAAGTAGTAAACTTTAAAGTTGGACAGATCACTGACAAGCATTCATTGTACTACTTTAAATGTAAAGTCATAAATAAAAGTTTTAGTTTTAAAAAAGTAGCTCAATCTAATGTCACACTGAGACCATTCTGTGGTTACTGACATGGTAATATATTTCTTCTCTCATGATTTCCTCGATCTTGTTTATTTGCTGAATGAAAGGACATAGAACTAGAAAGCTAACTGAATAATGTTTCTGAAAATAGAAGTGTGTCAGTCATTGTCATGCTTGAAAATTTGGTCTCAGATGAGTAACTGCATAGGAGAAGTGATAGCGCAAATTCCGAATCAGTAAAATTTGAAAAAAGAAAACCTCAAATTCCAACTTCTCTAAGGGTGGTTTGGTTTTTGTTTGTTTGTTTGTTTCTTTTATGCATATTCTCATCCTTACCACAGTTTCAGGTGTGGATTTGTTTGAAAAGTTAGACAGAATCTTCTTTTTACTAAATTTGTAGCGTTTCTTTAGCGCACAGTACTCTGGCCAGTTTTCATTCCCTTAAATTGAGATTCCAAATCATTAAGGTTGGTTATGAGCCTGTGAGATGTTTTTGAGTAGTAGTACAGCTATTTCTTTGTTTCAAAATAGATTCTCCTTTGACTTGGTAGGATTGTCGAACCAACCCTGTACAACCAAGTACATTATTTTGATATAGTGGTTCAAAAAGGAGAAAGTTAAAATGATACCTCAACACTAATGCATGCACAATGTCAGTATAGTTTCATGCAGTTCATAAAAACTTTGTTTCCAAGTTGTATGTTAATTTTGTATTATTATGGAGAGTAGTAATGCATTAATAAATGGAGTTTAACGTTGTTCCCACTGAAGTATTTCAGTGTCCGTAGTTTGGCCTTCCTGTTCTATTTGTTCTTTAATTAATTAAGAGTTGCATTACTATTAGTTAAGCACAGACTATCCAGTTGGATAATTGGTTTGTACTAATAAAATGAGAATAAATCTGTACATTCTGAATTTTTTAAAAAATATGGATGAGGTACACATTGCTGCTACTGCTTAGCCCAGGACAATGACCCTTCCACAGCACAGATATATGAGAAGGGGAGGGACTCTGCAGAGAAGGAAAATTATCGGAGACTAAGTGAAACTGTTCAGCAGATTTTGCTTTAAGGTACATTGCTTTGCTGTTTGTCAGAAAGAGTTCAGCAAATCTCTTTATAAGAAATGAGAGAGTGGGAGTGAATCATCTCCTCATATTCACTTCAAAGTTAAAAACGAGGAAGGGAACAGCCTGTTTATTCTCCTCTGTTTTCCAGAGATGATGAACACTTGTTAATCCAGCACTACTGCCAAAGTCTGAACCAGGAGTCCCCCCTGAGCCAGCCCCGAAGCCCTGCCCAGATCCTGATTTCTCTGGAAAGTGAGGAGAGAGGTGAACTGGAGAGAATCCTCGCAGACCTGGAGGAGGAAAACAGGTAGGTTACTCTGTCTTCTGCCACAGCCCTTGGGCACGCGCTACAGGGCCAAATGAAAGTTTTCTCTAAGTGATGAGCTTGACATCATATCATCATTAACTTGTACCCACTTCCAGTAACTCGTTCCCACTTCCATTGTAATGATGTGTCATCACTACTTCTTTCAGAAAACCTTTCAAGCTTTTGAAGGCATACCCTGGTCACCTAACACTCATCGTGCCAGCCGTGACAAACTCTGTTCACTGTGCATCATAGTATCTCCTTCTGCTCTACTGTGCCCTTTATTTCCTTGATAGTAATGACCTTCATACCAGTGTTACTTTATTTTGCTGTTGCACAAGGAAAAAGACAGGCAGCAATTCTTGGAAAAACAGGCTTTTCTCAAGATTGTTCATTGGGATACATGAGGTTTTGAAATTATCTCAATTCAGTTGAAGTAAATTGTAAAATAATTGAAATGATGTGAAATAATTGTACTTTACAGATAGATTGAATTAACTTTCATAGCTATTTAAGGGATGAGTTATAAAGCTGTATTTTCTTTCAACAAATGAGTATTGTCATAGTGGTTAAAAGTTTGCCCCTCTTTTCTGTCCATTTGGTACTGCTTGTTGTTTCTTTAGCCTTTCAATACCAAGTATCATTTACCACTTTTAATTTCAAATTATCTTTTTTAATCACAAATACTCCCTCATGACTGGATTCTTGTAGCATCACAACACTACATTCCTCTTTCTATGGTACTCTGGCGTCTTAGGCCATCAGCGTAAAACCACGCAAGAATTGGCAGTGTCATAGATCTCCTCTCCGTGCGTAAGTCATCTTTGGATGGTACGAATCAACTGCACTGGTTCCATCACATTTTTTATCAGTTAGGACTTGGGAGAACATAGGGGATCAGTGAGTAGCAAGGATGACAGAAGCATTTCAGGTAGAAAGCTGTAGTAAACAAAGCTCTTGCTCATTGAACAGCAGTGAGGTTTTGTTTGAAACAAACTCCAGACTTCCCACTATATAGCAGATAAGTCCAAGTGCTTTCCAAAATGGAGGAAAATCCGTATTTTGAAATAAGCCATTATGTTTTGCATTTTCAGGACTTCTTTAGTTAAGAAATACTGAGTAACTGGTACAATACAGATAATAAGATAGCTTAGTTTTCAGGGGAGGGTTGATATTTTTTAAACAGGATTAGGTAGCGAATCATGGAATTAAAAAAAAAAAAAAAAAAAAAAACCAAAAAAAATAATGCTTTTCTGTCTGTATTGAAAATAAGCTGCCCACTGGAAAGGAGGATGGCTTTTAAAGCAGCCCAGTTTTAGATTAGAGAGTCGGTATATGAAAATGAGTATAATAAGGAATTAGGTAGCTAAATAGGCTAAAAAATTCTTTTTCAAGGGTAATGCCTTAAATTTCAGTGTGAGCTTTATTTAATGTAACAACTACTCATGAGTAGTAGCACATTAAAAGATCTCTGACAGGAATTACACCTCAAAAATACCTGTTTTGAAGTTTGCCAATCCTAGATTAAATAAGAGCTGTAGACTATAAGCTTGGTTATAGCCCATTTTCTCATTTGTATCACTGGAGGCACTGTTATGGACAGCCACCACAAGCAACCTTGCCTTTGGTGGATGTTTCAGGTCTCTGCAGCTGGGATGAAGAGGTCTGTTTCTGTAGGACAGCATGGAGGTCACATTATTGTGATATTCATTGATTATGACAAAATCATTACTTTTGTCTCTGCAAACTGCTATAAATAGCTTGTACTTAAAATGTGAGGTGGATGCTGAATAGTGAACAGGTTCTTGTTGTCCTGATAGCTTGTCACAGCCAGCTAACTAATTTTATAGAGGAAACAGTGGTTCCTGTTTAGAAAAACAAGCTGTTCAGACAGGGTCAGTAAGGAGCTACTCATATAACTTACCTACCTTTAAAAACAAGTCTTGTCCCTTTAAATTTCTGTTCGCTAGTCTTTCTCCTCCTTTGAGTTTGTGCAAACCTTTTTTGGCTGTTGTCAAAGGTAATCAATAACCCAGTGCCTAATTCCTTGCATGAGCCCAGTTCCAATGAGTGAATTTCTTCCCATGCCCTCCGAGGAAATGTTTATTGCAGCAGCATAAAGACTTGATGAATCTGTTGCTGGGAAATGACCTGAACATGATGCAAATCATGTTGTGACCACCTGGTGTTCAGCCCAGTGTTAAAGCACCTGAATTGTTTCATGTCCATTGTAAATACCTTGGGATGAGTTGCTGGAGCATGTTTCATTGCTGGTGACAAGCTGGATGTGGTGCTTATGCTGGTGAAGGCAAGTGGCTGGGAAGCTACTAGTGTTAGGTAAACAGCGTTTCCTGCTTGTGTTGACACAGGTTTTGTTGCATACACTGCTGGGGATTTTTGACAACAAAGATTTAGTTCTCTCTGCTGTATCTTGTATTATTTTACAGTGGGAGTGAGCCCATGAAGCCACTTCTCAACAGCTCTTGGGGAAGTAGCATCAAGTGCCAACAAGAAGCAGTACTATGATATTCAGAACACTTTGTCATAATTTCTCTTTTCCTTCTGCTCTCCACAATTTCCTGCTTTTCAAAAGAAAAGCCCCTTTTTTTTCCTTTGTATTTTGACTTTTCTTTGTCTCTTTTGAGCTCTTTATTGAATTCTGACCTCCATTTGGTTTTCAGCTGCAGTTTATGGTCTCCAAATAGTGTATCTTGTTACTTAAATGGAAGACCCTTTGAAATTGTAATTCTGAGGTTCTGCTTTTGGACAGTTTAAAAAGATCTGTTGCCTATTTTCAATTCTTCTGAAATGTATTATCCAACTTAGATACTAACCAAGTCGAGACAATTCTGACTGGGTTTTTTTTTTTTCCAGTTCCAAGAACCTCTTCTTAGATATTCATTATTTAGCTGCTAGCATTTTGAGACCTTTGTACTTCTGTGGCTTGCAAATATGACTTCCTTAAATAATTTATGGCTAAAATTTCACTTTTAAATAATTTATATTTGCTAACATATGAGTATTTTAGAGTATTTTCAGTTGGTGAAAATATTACATTTCAGCATAAGGCCTTCAGACTGACACTCAGCTTTACGTCACATGGATTATTGTGATAAGACTGTTTCTTATGTATGCAAAAAAACATAAATTTGAAGGCACTATCACTGTATTACAGTATAAGAGAAAAAAACAATTATAAAACATTTTCAGATTTCCTTAAGAGTGAATATATTCCAGAAACAGAGAAGACAGATTTCTGATGTCCATCTAAAGTGGTACGTTACATAGCTTATTCTGCAGGATAGGTTATACTGACTAGGATGTACTGTGCTAGCGTTCATAGAATCATACAATAGTTAGGGTTGGAAAGGACATTAAGATCATCTAGCTCCAACCCCCCTGCCATAAGCAGGGACACCCCACACTAAACCATGCCACCCAAAGCTTCATCCAATCTGGCCTTGAACACTGCCAG
>JBAFWW010038970.1:0-15421 GCA_036873685.1 Agapornis canus
CCTGCCCATGGCAGGGGGGTTGGAACTAGATGATCTTAAGGTCCTTTCCAATCCAAACCATTCTACAATTCTGTGATTATTTCCCAGGAAGATTCACAGTTTAAAACCAGCTGTTCTCTGCCATGTCCAGAACTATCTGTACAAACTTTTCCAGAAAAAGGAAAGGCTTCTAACTTCCCATTAGAAGAAAAACAATCCAATTAATCCCCCCTTCCCCCACAACAGACATTCCAACTCCAATTTGGGTAAAGGGAACTGTTCTAGAGAGCAAGCAACTCATAAAAACAAGTAACTGCAGATGTAAGTAACCACTGCTGTACATAACACATCGTATGTAATCTGTTTTGAAAGTCTCTGTACACAGGGAGAACTATGCAAATGCACAAACAGTGACAGCAGGCCTGTTACATATTAGGTGGAGGAGGAGAAGGAAAACAAAACCTCATGGAAGTCTTAGACATACAAGAGCTTTGCTATGTACTAACTACTACACTACATAAAGAAATGTAGTGTTTGAAACACTGACAAAGTTGTCTAACATTTAAAGAACAGTTCTACTTTATACAAAGAATTATGATATGGCCTAAAATTATGTTCCCAAACATCTTAGTTGTCTGTTATTAAATTCCTTTCCAATCTAAAAGTAGAGAAAGCTCTCAGGAATTAGAAGGACTGTATTTATTTTCTCAAACTGTTTAAATGGATTCAGAGAGCAGCCACATGTTTTGTGGCTTGACTCTTGACTCTTACAGGAGGATCTAGAATTAAAGTTTTAGCTTTTCATTTAAACAGTATATAAGATAAACTCTAAACCTGACCACAATAAACCCTCTATCAAAAGAAAACTCACAGTAGTAGAACTTGCAAATTTAACACCTTATTATTTACACCTCAAGTCTTTATGTGCCCCAGACGTAATGAATACATTATTTTATCTGACTGATGCCAATGCTGAAGTATCAAAGAACAGCAGAAAAAGCAGCTAGACTACAGGTCAGAAAAGGAAAACAGACACCACGGACAGCTATAATAAAAACATCAATACTCAATGCAGACTACATCACAGCCCTTATTTCTCCCGCTCATATAGAATTACAATCAGCAGAAAATTTACTTCAGGAAACACACCAATTTCCTTAGCACATCTTGGAAAAGGCAAGGCTATGGTCTCCTCTTCACCAGGAAGATGTACACTTTAGTTACCTCAACTCACAAAAAGAAAAAAAAACCAAACCCAAAAACCAAAACCAAACCAAACAAACTAAATCCAAGAAAAACAATTTTACATTGGCATCACTGACATCAGACACTGTACAGCAGTTGTTAGGTCTGTCCTTCTTGTCAGGTCAGGGGGAAGCAAAAAACACAAACCTGAAGACTAACTGTTTCTGCCACAAAGATGACAGCAAAATCATGATTTCTGTTGAAAGCAAGCTATGTGATAGGAAAAAAGTCCCAGAAGACAGGCATTCACCATCAAACCCTGCCTGCCCCAAAACTGCAGGGCCTTATGACTCCCATCTAGACATCCCCTCTTCTGACATAAAAGCAGAAAAAGCACAACTTCCCCACCTCCCCCAGTTATCATGTGGAAATACTTCTGGCTGGTCAACAAACACTTTAAGTCAGTGTAAATAAAAATCGAGCCAAGCAAAAATTTGTATGTTGTAGTTCAACTGACAAAGCTAATCTGAACCACATGCATAACAACTCAAACACTTGGTCTTCTCCACTAGAGAAGCACAACATTGCAGAAAACCATGTCCCTCAAATACTCTGAATGCTTCCTTGTATGAAAGCTTTTTCACTCTGAACTAAGTGTTTCAGCACTTTGAGATTATGTAATGTAAAACCAAGATGAAGAAAACTGTTTTCAATAATAACAGTTTTCTTTCCAGCAGTAAAGCAGGCCTCCATGCAAACATAAGAATAAGCTGCCTTACTTTCCTTAAAAAGTAAACCAATCTGCATACCTTTTGAAATACAAGAACATTTTACATAGAAGGGTAAAAAGTGCCACCCTCCAGGCTTTTCCCCTCAGCAGTAGTAGATGAAAGTGTTAAAACATATCTTTTTACAGCAGGTTACTAATACTTATCCAGGTCCTGAAAGTCATTTTAACAACACTCAGATGCTAAGCATCTGCACCAAGGGAAAAGCAGCTTTCTTAACCAGGGAGCCTTCTTAGCTTTCAAGTAGTTCACCATAGTGTGAAGTTCTTGCTTCTACCCATGACAATGATGTATGCTCACTAGGACACAGACAGATTTTACCAGCCTTCAGGAAAACTTGCAAAACCTCCCCCAGTAATGACCAGACTGGTAAGAGGTATTCATGTGTAATAAGAGAACAGATACAAATACTAGGCTCTCCAGATACAGCAGGGAAAAAGTTACTCAAAAATGTAGAAGTATTCAGACTGTGGGGAAGGAAAACCAAGAGAGAGACACAGAATTTAATAAAATCATTGTGCCAAAGTCTGTCTAGTCACCTGCTCCAGATGCCTGTTTCACATGTTGCTAAAAAATAAAACAAAACCAACTAGAAAAGGGGAGAAAAATTATAAACAAAATTTATTTTTGCCTTAATGCAGTTTAAGAAACTGATAATATATAAAAAGATTCACAATACTGCAGAAATAAATTATTACAGCACATTAAGCATTTGAGCACATCTGTAACTTGATCCATATATTGATGTCTCAAATACGTTCCTCAAATTTTTTGCTGGTACTCTGTATCACTTGCACTTTTGGGCTCATTTAACTAGCTTGTGAATTCAGTGCCTAAGAACTCATGACAAGTAAGTTTTGATGCTACTGTCCTACTGCTCAGATTTAATAGGAAAGTAGTTTTACTCACTTTAGAATTTGTGGAGTTTATACTAAGTCCCTAGTTGTTTTCTCCAAATTTAGTAAGTGTATGGTTAAAATGGAAACCTCTTTAGCCTTTCCCTGAACAGAGGCATTAGCCCCAACCCTATTTGAATTCTTGACATTCAGTTACAAACTACTATAAAAAGGAAAAAAGTTTGGTTTTGAAATGATTTTTTTCCTACTTACTAGCCACAAATACTACATCTAAGTAGCAGATCTGGCTTAGAGTTAGATTTTTACCACTTGCACAACATAGCATTCAGGCACAGAAAGAAGAAAGCAAGAAAAGGATTTCAGTTCCCAGGCACTGCAATTCATGCATCAAATATTAGGTCTAAGCTTAAGATCATTATGAATATTTACGATCACAGAATGAAGGCCAAAGACAACTTCTTCAAAACACCAGTTAAAAAAACAAAACAAAACCAACAAAACAAAACCAACCAACCACACCAAAAAAAAAACCAAAAACAAAAACAAACCCAAAACCCAACCAAACAAAAAAACCACCAAGACTTGTTATAATAACCACTGTGTTTCATATTCACCTCTGGTCATATGCAAAAGGATCAAATAATCCAAGAGGAACTGCAGAGATTCAAGCATTGTGTTAGTGTAATAAAAGCCATTGCTTCATCTAAAGGCTATTGCAAATATGCAATAAATATAAAAATTACTGATCTATTAGCTATAAGAAAATTAGTTTCTTTTACTGGCTACATGTATTTCTTCCT
The DNA here is from genome assembly GCA_036873685.1 of Agapornis canus. NCBI lineage: Eukaryota > Metazoa > Chordata > Aves > Psittaciformes > Psittacidae > Agapornis > Agapornis canus. The sequence goes on from JBAFWW010038970.1 coordinate 3,610, forward strand.
TTTTATCTCCCCAAAGATGTAACTGGCTCTGGATTTTGAAATTGTTTTGTCAGATCCTTTGATAAAAAGGACTGCTAACCCAAAAAGTTTAAACACCTTTCATTGACCAGAAAGCAGACCTAGCCATTGTACTGTACATCTCCTACCTCTCTTTGCTCAGGTGGTAGAAGACTCCCAGAGGACTTCCCACAAGTCCACTGGGAGTTTGTAACACATACAGACATTCATTTCATGCACCCTTGTGTGAGAAAAGGCCAACATGAATTAAGCAGAACACCACACAATGGAAGCCAAGGAGGAATGGGGTCTCTGAGCCCCAGCATCTCTGCACCTCTACATATACTGCATATACTGCAGTTTCTCTGCAATGAGAGGAAACTGGCAGTTCTCTACAAGCTGAGAAATGGGGGAAACCAGTAAGAATTCCTCCTTATTAAAGGAAAATGAGCTTTTCAGCAGTATGTATGGGTATAGGTGTTTAGATTGTAATAAGGAGAGGAAAATAGAAAGGAAAGCAGTAATTCTCAGTGTTACACTGGCATTCTTTGGAGCCAGTTCTATCTGCCATAGTTACACATCAGGACTGCAATTTCCAAATTTACTGACTTATTAGTGTGAAACTTCTAAACTTCTAGAAATTCTAAGGCCTGCAATCAGTCACTATTACTATCTCTTTGAATGGTAATAGTAATCGTGCCTAAACATATTAAAACACAAAAGATTCTTCACATTGAAAAGAAATACACATATTAGCAAAAGTATTATTTCTTAGCAGACCTGGCACAGACCTAGCTTTTCTGCAACACTTACTTCTACCTGAGTTTAGAACCTCCCCCCTCTTCCCAAAAAAAAAAAAAAAAAAAAAAGAGAGAAAAAAAATTAGCCAAGAGATTTGCCAACTTATTTCTGCAAGCAGGCCTAGCTATGCAACCATACCTGTCAGTGTGTCAAGACTCTTAGTATACATTAAGTTGAAAGGAAGTTGGCAAGCAAAAGTCATGAAAATAAAATTCCAGTGAAGGATTACATTATCACTACACTAAGTCACTAGGAGAGTATCTAAGATCTCTGTAGACATCCTGATGTACTGACTTTTCCATATTTCCTCCAGAATTGTGTAAGAGGTGAGAAAGCAATGGAAGCACCTATTTCTCTTAAGACTGTCTTTTCTAAGATGTTTCATCTGAAAGATGCTAAGCTCAGATGGAAAAGCAACTTATCCCCAAGTCTGACAACCCTATTGTGCACAGGCACACACTTGCCTTGCTCACCTGCAGCAGTTCTTTCGTGGAGAAGTAGGACAATGAAAACTACTGTGCATCCCTCACTAGCCCTGAGCATACAGACTGACAGCTAAGGCACATCAGTTGTGCTCACAGCAATTTTTATAATAGCTTCTCTGTCTAAACTTCTGTTGATAAGAATGATTAACGACCCACATAGAACAATTACTAGTTTTTGCTGACTCTTCTGAAGCAAAATGCTTTTGTAATGCTGGACTTCCTGATGCAGAACTGCTGCATTATAATAAAGGTATGCTTCAGAGCACTAAAAATGAAGAAGCCACTTGAAAATTTGACACTTTGAAAACACTTTCCCTACAGATAGAATTTTGTTGTATTAGAAAGAACTCTTGTATTATGCCATAAATTCATCTGCTCCAGCCATGCATTACAATTTAGGAAACTTGTACCACAATGGCTTCTCTTCAACAGCTGGCAGCAGCAGATAGTATAAAGGAAATATCCACAAAAGGATTATAGCATGAAATTCCCATAATAAATGCATGCCTTTCTTTTAGTAGTTAGCAATTCAGTGCATCAGCCATCCAGCACTGACCAGGGATTCACAGGTTTCATTTGCCTGATGTCACTGTCTCAGAAATACATCTGTATCACAGCAGCAAGGATGGCAACACCTTCCAGGTTCATGCCTCACCTCCAGTTTCTGATCCTACTGTTGGTGGCAGCAGTTCCCAGATTCACAGGAGGAGACTAAACAGAGGAACAAATTCCATTTTATTTTTGAAAGTAAATGGGGCAGATAAATCTTTTCAGAGAAACCTGCATCCCACTGGAGAAGCAGAAACATCATTTGGGAAGCCTTGCAAAACACTTTTGTAAAAAACTTAATCACTAGCTAGGACTCCTCTTCAGAAGGCAAGTCCTCAAATTTTAAACAGGCTTGGCAGTAAACAGACCTGAACTGCCCTTCTAGGACAGCAGCTTAAGCTTTTAGCTGGAACGAAGAACAAAGGGCTTTTGGTCAAATAACTCCAGTAACATTTCCATTATGAATAAACTTCAGAGAGATTTGCTACAAAAATTGTATTAGGTAGTACAAATATTCTTCAGTAGGTCTTATAAACGTAAGCCTTTGAAACCAGCTTCTTGAGAAACTGAGAAGCACTGATAAGCCGTAAGTTGACTGGAAAAAAAGAAAAGTAAAACACTTTTTCTGTATTAAAAAAAATTTCACTAATTTTTTACCAAAGGGCTTTTGGATGTCTTTTTGTTTTTTTTTTTTGGGAGGGGGGGTCTGTTACATTTTTTGGGGGAGGTTTTCTTCGGTTGGGGTTTTGGTGGGTTGATTGGATTTTGGTTTGGGAGGGGGGATGTTGCTTGTCTAATTGTTTGGTTTGGTTTTGTGCTTTTTTTTTTCCTCCCCCAGACTTGTTTTTCCTCACCAATATTGGTTTTAGAAATAAAATAAGTCTTTTAAACAGCAGTTCTAAGAGAACAAAACAGAAACAGCAGGTTAGGATCCCAGGATTAGAGAATTTGAGGAAGCAGAGATAAAAGAATAAAGACAAAATACTAGCTGCAGATCAGTAAGTTCAGATTGGCAGTTATCTTTTGATTACATCCAAAAAACAGTTCAAAATGAAGCATTTAATCTAAAAAGTGGCAATCCTTTGCAACCAAAAGGGAATTGAGACTATTTTTGCATGTTTGGCTCTGTACTGTTTGATCTTTTACAGCAATTTGCACTGTGATTACTGTCTAATATTGTTTTTGAGGTAGTTTAGAAAAACTGCAAGACATCTGACTTGTTATCAGCTTTAAAGCCCTAGCTGTGTTTATTACCTCAGTAAAGCTACAGAAATAATGTAGGCAGGGCAGGCAAGGCTCCCAGTGACAGTTTAACCATTGTTTCATTTCACCATTAACAGACTACCTTAAATTACCCATTTTAATGGATCTTTGAAAAAATACTCTCAGCAAGTCAAAACACATGGCAAGTCCCACTGTGGATATTACTAAGGGTACTGTGAGAAGTTTAAAACAACTAATGTCCAAAAAGCTCAGAGTGCTTCAGAATCACAGGCAGGAGTCCCATTGCTTCTTTCCCATCTCAGAGCACTGAGGACACTACCTTTCTTCCAACTTGGAGATTGTTTAGGCAGACTTAACCTTTCCCCAACCCTTTACCCTGAAAGCCAAACTCATCCAAAAGCCAGTAAACACTCCAAGACTGAAGAGATTTTCACTGCAGCTGCTGCAACATCTGCAGCTATGATTTGACCAAAAAGAATTACTCTTCATTTTAGCTTCTCCATGACAACTGCATCAGACTGATAGACAAAGTGTACATTTGCGTAGTCTATGCAGAAATATCAAGTGTCTCTTCAAGTCCTTATGCCTCTCAGCCTGGAGAAGCAGCTACCTCCTGGCCTGCCTACTGTAAAGAAATCTCTACACGTGTTCCCTCAGAGGCATTCCTATGAGACAAGAAGCATACTAGCCTGAAGAAAGCAAACCATGCCTTCAGACTGTTTTTTATATCACGATTTTATTAAACAATAGGTAAAAATTAAAATTTACTTGTCTTAAAAAAAAAACAACTCCCTTTAGTATTACACTTCTTTTACAGCACAATTTTCTTGTTGCTTTCAGCAACATCAGAATTAAAAAACTCATTCAAAAAATGAAACCAAGTTCAGTCCAGAATACCACTTTGGGATTAAGAGAGGTCAAAATACTCAGGTATCATTACTCCAAGTCCCCCATCAGCTTTAACTGCTAGATCCTCACATTACTCTACAATTTCACAATAAACATTGCGTCTCTTGACCTTCTCATTCACGTTCTTAGCAGCTTTTCAACCCTAAAATACTTCCAATAGCCTGCAGCTAGTCATTTGAAGTCAACACCACTAACCATAAAAACATTAGAAGCAAATTAAATACAAATAAAAAGCTAAGAAACACACGTGCATCATTTCTTCCAGCTAATAAAACATGCTTGATGACAGAGGAGAAGCAAAAAGGGAGCCCCTTTTCAGCCTCAGAAGCTTCATGTATTTACAATATTCAGGCAGGTATTTAATTAAGTATTCACTATCTCATACTGCAAGAAAATGGTTAACAATGCATGAGGAGTTTCCAAAAAGCACAAAACAGTTTAAAATGTTTATAGGGTAAGGGACAGGAATGAAATACCTGATTAAGCAACAAGCATGCAGCACACACTGGCACTTCTGGAATTAAAGGTGCAATAAGCTTACCTTGAAATCATTTTTGTATGATTTTATGTAATAAAGAAAAGATCAGGCTAGTTTTCAGGTATTAAAGAGAGCTGGAAATGTTTTCTCTAGTAATAAAGACAATGACTTACTAGCCCCTTCACAGCAACTTAGGCTTTCCTCAGTAAGGACAGATTAGTTCTTCCACTCTATATCACACAGGACTTCATTGTCTTGCTGAAAATCAGTTTTTGGTCAGGAAAGATGACCTGAACTCTGTTCAGACTTGTCCAGCTCATTTTTGGTTGTGCATCTTATTTTTGTTTTAAAGAACATGTGCTTCTTTATAGCTGTCTACCTGTAAGCAAACATTAGCACACATCAAAGCCCACTGAAACACACTCCTGGCCAGCATTACAGGCAGCATGCACCCTAAGAACTTGCATTTGAGTGAATTCCTACACTCAGGAAGCCCCTTTTCAGCTCAAGCACCTAGGACTAAGAGTTACTGATGCAGTATGAGGACTAAAATGGTTAAAAGATGAAGATCTCTCAGAAGTGCTAAATATAAGAGATGTTAAAATCTTTAGATACTAAAGCAAATTACAGCTTCTTTCCATACAGTTACAAATCAGGTGGGTAGATAACCACTGCCACAGAGCATGGAAAAAGCAAAGAGAAACTGATATTTTCCATGTTTACAACAGTGCTCAAGAATTTTAAAGTCTGTGGATTATCTATAAGCAGCCCAATAGTTTAAAAAAAGCAGCATTCAAATTCTCATACTTTCAAAAGAACCATCATGCACTAAATTGCAGTGTTGATACAGACTTATTTACAGGGCATTGTCAAACCAAGTAACAGAAGCAATACAGAAGCAAGGGAAATTCTGTTGCAGACATACATGCAACGCAGCCATGTGACTTAGAGTTGTTTCCAAATACTGACTCAGATACTCCTGTGAATCAGATCTGAGCTTTCAGTTGGGTTAAGCACCTTAAGTTTTTCGTTTTTAAAATGTTACTTATAAACCAGTTATAAGTTATTACCAATGTACTGTAAAACCTTTAAACATGAGTGAAGAGCTAAAATGATACCAGGGAATCTTTTTCAGAATCAATTTCCTGCACTGCTTCAAGTACCCAGAATTTCCTATATTTTTCTTTCTTAACACCAACCTACTCCAGGTGCCCAAACAGGCTAGGGACAAAATTATTTCAAACTTTAGAAGGTTAATTCCAGGTACAGCAGGACATACAACAACAAGTACAAACAACATGGTCTGATGTTTACAGATGTTAGGCAGGATACATTTATCACAATCTCTGCCTTGGTCAGTCATTACTGTCTCTCTGAAATCAAACTGCAACACCTGAAGCAGTTTGCTGAACCAACATTTAACTGTATGTTTCAGAAGTCTGAAGTGCCAAGCCCCCTGATGTTTTTGCCTCAAACTTCAGGGTGATCAGTATTGTACCCGTGCAGTCCTCCCCCAAGAGAACAAAGCCAGGAAGTGGTGAAGGTTTCAGAAAAAGCCTAGAACCTTTGCCAGAAAAATCATCACATTGTGACCTGTGTCATTAAGACAGCTTGTAGTCACACAACAGCATACCCTCAACAGGAGCGGAGATCAGGAAAAACAGTAATTATCCCAGTAATTGGAGAGGCACAAAGCTTCGCTAAAGTTATCTAAGGAATTTCAATTCTTTTCAGACTCACCATACTATTACAGGTTGTGCATTTCAATGTACCAGCATAGGCCAGTATAGAGCAAGTGAAAAACTAGCAAAGCAAACTACTTGCATGTTAAAATGATGCTACTTCAAATAAAGCTGGTAAAACACAGAATGGAACAGTCACACTACTTTGAAGTCTTGAACACTGGTAATATTTATAGGAAAACAACTCAATGGCAAGCTAATTGAAGACATCTAGGAAGGAATCTAAAAATCAGCCGAACACATCCTCAATGTGTATTTCTGCTAAATTCTCTGTTACTTGAGTAACCAACATTAATCAATATACAAATGTTTTGAGATCTCTTAGCCCTTTTTAGAAACACTACTTTGTGAAAGCCCAATAATTGAACCATTTCTATGTCTACTTTATTTTATGAAGACAAATGAAGAAACTATTATACCACTATAAATATTGGCATATCATTTTACCATTTTATCAGATGAAGCTTTTTAACTCTAGAAATGGACAAAGTTCAGGTTTTGGGCGTTCCAATGTATCCAAGCGTTCAGGTTTTGGGCGTTCCAATGTATCCAAGCCTACAGCTATTTTATGCTTTTCTGCAGCTCAAATATGCAAAGCCCAGTCATTAGACCCGGCCAAAGAACACCCAGCACTTGAAGTGGACATTGGTCACCTGCAATTTAATGCAACACTGGGAGTATTGCTCTATCCCACGTCAAACTAAAAATCCCCCACAAAAACGCCACTGCTACAACCCTACCTCTCACTTCACCCCCCGCCCCCCAAAAAGAATAGAGAGCTAATGAATGCCAGAACTGAATTAATTCATACAACATTTCAAGTTTCTCCTTTACAAATCTCCATTTTTCATTGATTTCAATTGAACACAAACTCTTCTATCAGCAACCTTTACAGTAACAGAAAGCATCAAAGAAATCAGAAAAGAAAGCCTGAACTTCTGCTTCTTCACAAATTACTGGAAAAATTGGCAGCTTGACAAAACACAACAGAGCTGTTGATATAAAAATTACAATTCAACCACCATATACAAGCTTCCAAGAATATGGTGGAGTTATTTGCATCAAGGAAGATGCTTAATTTTGTATTCCATAAGCAACTATTTTCAGAAGACAAACAGAGGGCTATTAAGGGAGGAAATTACAGTACTGCTGACAGAACTGTGCTGTAACTAGGTAAGCACTAATTGCACTCTATTATCATATGTCATTGCAGTATTTGATTAGTGAATGAAATTTTAGCCCTCCCCCCCCCTCCCCCGAATTCATGTAGTGGAGGAAATGGAACATTTAACCTTAATTATGAAAGCTTTGTAGGACAAAATTACGTGGCTCATCAGCCATGGCCTTATGGCTGCAGACAGATGAGTTGTATAGGCTGTCCAGGGAATCCTAGGATTTAAGTCAGAACTAACAGGAACAATAAATGTAATAATCTTGTATCAATCAGCTTTCTTCTGGAAATCACATATATAATCATAACCAATTGCAAAATCCTCATGCAGAAGAGAACCATTTTAAAGCTATGCTAAGAGGATTTTTATAGTTGTTCTTCAAAATTAGCCATTTTCTTGTATTAGCCAGGAAAACAAATGCATTTCCTGAATTCAACTAGAATTGAGAGGACAACTTATTTTTGCTCTAACATTGAGAGCTGGAGTCTCAGAAGGCTGGGAAAAGCAAAGCAAGTCCAAAACCACCTGTGTATAAACAGAGATACCATATGAATGCACAAAGTAAAAGCACAACAGTTTTCTTGCCAAGGAGCAGCAGATGGCAACTCAGAGCAGAAGACAGCAACACAACAGTAAGTCATGAGAAAATGCCTATCAACCAGTTGTACACCAGTCTCATTTGTACAAGGTGGGCCTGAATGACTTCACCTGGGCAAGTCCCACTTGCAGAAACCCCAGGTCAGGCATGGTTGCCCATCCCTCTGGGCTGTTTTGCTTGGACTCCCAGAGGACCTCCCTCAAGCTACGCTGCCAATCTCCCTACCACCTCCTCCTCCCTCCAGCCACCTATTTTGCACATTGGAAACCCCTCCTATACAGTGGCTTCCTTTAACGGGCAGGGCCTGGGGAAAGAGCTGTTCTAAGACACAGGAGAAAATCAAGAGTTTTTACTAACGACACCAAAATTGTTCACATGCACAAAGTCACTGGTTTGACTCTACTCAGCACACTTACTAGCACTGCCCGGGATGGCTCACATGCCCTTCATACCATGCCATATCCTGAATGTCCCCTTCACAACTACAGAACGGCTGGATCGGCCTGTGTAAAGCCAGCTCCCTACAAGAAGCGTTGTCCCTCATGCCCTTCTCTTATTGTGGTTCTTACAGACGACTATCTGTCAAAGTTCAATGACTCTGGCCTTAACTGCCCCTCCCTCACACCCCCCAACCTCACAGATATTCCTTACTAATAGCTCAAAGAGGAAAAAAAATCCTCTGGAAAACAAAAAAACCAACAAACTGATAAGTCTCAGAGCTTAAATTAAATATCCCAGTAAGCAATACGCATCTATTTCCCTCCTCAGTAACACTTATATTATGCTTACAGGACTACTACAACAATGCTTGTTTTTTTGAACTTTGTGTTACTTGGGAAACTCCTTTCTAGTCATAAATCACGGAGAAAGCAGGAATACAACTAAAGAAAATAAAAGCACAACCTCTGGCTCTCAGAGAAGCGTAAAGTGAATGTGAATGACCTTGTAATTGTAAAATATGTATTTAGAGCTAACTAATAGCTAAACACTAATACTTATTTAAGTAATTTCAGCTAGCTAAATGTTTATCTTTCCTGCTGCAGCGTTGGCAGAAACAAATCACTCCTAGTATTTTACAGTCTCCATTACCTGTTTTGTAATGTTTTGCAAGACTGCTTCCAACATCAGAATTACTAGTAAATCTAATACAGGAGGGAACCCATATATTTAAAACTGAAAAGTTTTCCTATCATTTCCCCCTTTTTAATCTGTGTAAACTCTGGAATTTGGCAGATGGCCAAACCAGATAAGGAGGTTTTTATAAACACAAGAATGTGTGGATATTCCAAGATTCAGGGGCTTTTTTCAAGACCTGGAAAACCAGAGCTTCTAAATGAGGAATACAACTGACAGAGAAAAACCTTGAAGGAATGGAGTAAAATAAATGTGTTTTTACAAAGCCACAGTTAACTGTAAAAACTCCTTCCTGAAACACTACTGATATATGGAGAAATGCTATCAGAGCGAAAATCTGAACTGACGAATCTATAAACCATATGAAGCTTATTACGTCATCTGATACCAGACTTCCTTCTCTTTAGCTACTGTAATCATGTTTCTAAATAACAACCCCTGGTTATGAGTCTCTGATGACTCAATGACTAGGTGCTTGAAATAACTTTGAAAAACTGAGTCAGAGGAATCATTACGCAGGCATAGCATCATATGGACTCGCACCAGATTACCAGCACAGACATCAGAAACCTTGCACTAGTGATTGCTGCAATGCAACGAAACTTTAGAAAAAAACTTTAGAAAAATCATACATTCAGGGAGAAAAATAAAAGAACAGAAGAACCTGTATCTTAATAAAATAAGATTCTATCAGCTCTTATGCTCATCGCAACATCTCACTCCAGGTCAGGAACCTCCAGTCAATTTGCATTACCTGGCATTTTCACCTTCTCTAGCCATATTGTTGCCCCTTAAAAAACAAAAAACCAAAACAAAACCCACAAACAAAAAATCCCAAACCAGCCACCACACCAAAATAATCCAAAATCCAAATTTTCACATCTACTTAATTACAGGTAAAAAAAAAAGAAAGTCCCCCCACTTTTCATATAAATGAAACCATGAAAATCAGAATTCTTACTTCACTTTTACTTTTGTTCCATCACATCCTACATATATAAAAAAAACTGTAATCTCATTCTTTTTATTACATCTTGCTTTCCTGAACTTAAATAGTGGAACATGCTGAATGGATTATGAAATAATCTGCATAGAAGTTCATTTCAACTCACAGATGTATTAAGATTTATTATTAAGTGAATATTCTCTTAAGATGCAGTTTCCTAGAAAAGCCTAATTTCAAAGTTAGGACAACACAGAAGGCAGACTTTCAGAACACAAAGTTTGTGTATTTTGGAGGGTTTATCACCGAGGGAGTCATGTTTCCCAGCTGCAAACAGAACAAAGAATTGTTTCTGCCTGATTCATAATGCAAACATACAAACAGCTTCATCATGGCACAAAGGAAAAATTGAGGCTTCATTACATTAGTAAGAGTAATAGAGAACCAAAAAGAAAGCTGAAAGGAAGGAGATACACTTAAGCAAAAAAAAAAAATCTTTATTTGAAGTCTAATGTGTTATTCTTTCCTACCTGAAATTTTAATATATAAATAATTCTTTCCATAACTGCAACTACTAGAACCATGCTAAATTCAACTGTACCTGGCTAGGGACATTCACAAGAGATAATGCAACATGACTAGATGGAAAAACAAAGCCTTCAACAACATTTCCATGTTTTAGAAGTATTGCTAAGCTATACCTTCCTTTAAAAAACAGCATATTCAGTCTAACTTTCACCTCAAGGGGCATTTTCACCACAAAAAAAAAAGGGGCCAGTCCTACAAACAGAACCAGATACCTGAGGTCTTAAAGTAGATAAAACACTGAACAATTAACAATATATCAGTGGGATATAGGTGCCCCTGAAGTTACAAAGAAAATTCTGTTGCTATTGACACTAAGACAGGCTCAGCCTTACAAAGATTATCAGTACCTGCCTTGTGAAATACCTAGCTTGCAAAAGTAATGTCACCAACTTCAGTGTTACTCCTATAAATCAGCCTTTCTTGGCTCCTAGTTCCAACTTCAACCATTAAACTAAAGCACTCACCGCACATTAGAAGCACAGGTTCTAAAAGAATTCTCTTGACTACCAGTGTGCACATAACCTACCAACTTCTTTTAATATCATCACCTTCTTCTGAAATTAGGACTCCACAAATGCCAAAACATCAGTTTTTTCAATAAAATGGCTTGCCTGCTTTTAAAACAATAAATAACTCCAAAAATAGACTGAGGTAGGGAGCACATTATTTAAACGCCAGCGTATCACTTCCTGACATTTCCAGCTCTCCCTATTCAGTGAAACTCAAAAACAAAAGAAAGGGCAAGGATAAAGCTGGGACTTTGCAAACTCTAGTGGGAAAAGGAGAGGAAAGGCCAGAGAAGTCAAGGAGGTACAAATAAAAGAATGAGAATCTCATGTATGCGTTTTGCAAGCAATTATCACAAACACATTAAAACATTGTACTTTCTTTGTGATTGAATTTTGAATATTTTTTTAAGCTCAGGTACTTTTAGCCTCCTTTTGTAATACAGAGTTGAAAATAAAGATTTAGTAAGCTCAGATCTTCTTCTGAAGGAAGCATTCAAAATAAAGTATCCAGCTTAATGCATCAGTTCTTAAATGTGGATATGAAACTGCCTACCTCTGAAGTAAGGCTCACCTAAATTACAGTAAAAGTTTGAAGTTAGCATCTCTTCGACAATCCTTTTGGGTTTGTGGCTTTTTTCTGGTTGTTTTGGGTTTTTTTTTTGTTTGGTTGGTTGGTTTTTTTT
>JBAFWW010038970.1:26147-41200 GCA_036873685.1 Agapornis canus
GTTTTGTTTTGGATATGAATTTTTTGTTTGTATGTGGTAGTAGATTTTTTGATGGGAGAATGGTGGTGGGTGGATGAGGGTAGTGTGAATTGGGGGGGTGGTAAAATTTGAAGTTTGCTTCAATGAGGAGCTCTAAATGCATTCTGTAAATTGAGAGTTCCTCTTTAAGTTTGTGGAATACTGTTGTCCGAACTGAACTGCAGGGGAACATAGCAGGATGCAGCACTCAGTCATGTGCCCTGCTTGTGGTTAGCCACACAAAGCCAATTTTTCAGGCGCTCAGCTCTACTCTTTTTTTTTTTCTTTCCCCTTTTTTGACCAAAAAGACTGAGCACAGCTGCTCTGGACATCAAAACCAGTCACTGAGCAAACAAAAAAGCACTATGCTGTTCAAATAACAGCTGATGTTTAGAGTCCATCGCAGAGAGTTTACCTAAGTGCTGAGGACAAAAAGAGGACCTGCTGCACCAGGAAGTACCTTTTGGCACTGGGTTGGACTCCACCTGTACTTTTTTTCAGCAATATCACATCATTCAGTTTGTCTCCAGTCATGTGTTTGCCCAAAAGGTGTTCTTTATCAGAAGGTTGCTGGTGTCTGCCTGTCATTGATACATCACTCCAAGGTTTTTACAAGCATAAGATATTGCTGCTACAGACAATGTTGCTGCAGAAGAGTGAAACCAACAGGATACCCCTTCAAAGATAATGATAACAGATGGAAGAGGAAAGGTGATTGTAATATGACATTCAAACAACCGACCCAAACAAAATAATGCAAACCCATTAAGCACTGGAGGGTGCCACAAAACCTACTGATATTTCTATTTTTGTTTTGTGAATCTTCTATTTCCAAGGTTTTTTTTTCCACCATAAACATGCAGCATCCACCCTTTTCCCCCACCCTGGTTGAAACAGATGTGTTGGAGCACAATGACTGCAAGCTCTACCTGCTTACTCTTCTTCCAATTCTCAGTTTATCACTTCAGTACATTTCTTTGTCTATGTTTTTATCAAGGCATTTTGGGGGCTTCAGGCTGAAGGAATTTATTTGGTAGTTTAACCCCCAGGTAGCACAAGACTTTTTTTCCATAATATTACTTCAGTAACTGGCTTGGTTGCAAAGAAGATCATTACTGAGGATTATTTTTCTCCCTGCAAATCCTGATTGATTTTTCCAGACTGGAAATCTAATTCTAGATATCCTACCAAAAATATTTCTAAGTAAGTCCCCTGTACACCTTTGCTGGCAGCTACTTTCACTCTCCTCATGGTGAGGCTCTCCAAGCCATACCAGTTGCCCCATGGCACCCTGCTGCTGTTGCAGATGTTGGGGCGTGAGATTGGGCTGTACTACACCTTTATAGCTTTATCATGGCAGTCACTGGACATCTCAGTTGACAAGAAAGAATCTCCTAGCACTTTTTCAGGCCCTCAGTGTCTCTGTGAAGAGGGAAGCCCTTGTCACTGCAGACCACCTAAGTCAGTGAGGTAGTTGCAACATAGTTAAAAATCAGGGCTTTTCCTCATCCAGGTCCCTATAGTGGTTTCTAATCTCCTAAGCGGTTTCCTCGATACAGAAACCCCTTTCTGGTTGCATCCCCTGGGCTACTTATTCCACTGCTAACCCCTTCACTGCTCCCTAGCAGTCCCCGGCCAAACCCTACTGAGCTTCAGCTGTGAACCCAGCTGGCAACAATCACTTCTTGTTGTTTTTTCTCAGGCTACATCTGCTCAGAAGCTTCAGTTATAACTTCAGACTTCTCCTCGAGGACAGATGATTTATAGACTTAAACTCCCCAGCCTCTCAGTCGCATGACTTGGGAGAGGATAGGAACAGGCAGAGAGAAACTTCGGCAACAAAGTTGTTCACCAGGAGCTAAGAGATGACCCCTGAGACAGACACATCCATTCAAATGTGTCCTATGCCCAATATGATAGACAGGTGTGCTTCCTTTAAACAGAGGATTGTTACTTTAACTCAACCGCCATAATACCCTGATCTGATCGAGCAGGGATATCTCTCATCCATGTAGATTCTGTAATTCCCTCTGCACCAGCTGACTGTCTGGAAACATCTCTGCAGTCAAATCTGCAGCGGTTTCTCCTGCAGCATTCGCTGCTGGCTCGCCATCCTCAGCCGAATGCCTCTGGCTGTGTTACAGCCTTGGATTTTGTATTCTGGAGAAACTATTCTCTCTCTTTTGTGTGTCGTTTTGTTTTGTTTTTTAAGATGTAAAGTCCTCCTCTTGAGTGCTTTGTCTGAAGAGAAATCTTGACTTCTATTATGTTTAATTACAGGGGATGTGGGAAGGAACATTTCAGGCTGTTTTCAACTGCATTCCTCTGACAACATGCCTCCTTCAGGTATCCCCATTACCCAGAAGTTTTTGCTTCAAGTATCTTTCCAAAATAACTGACCCTGATAGTTGTTATTCCTCCCAGCTGGCTTCTGGGACATGAATGCCAACAGACAGTTCAGAATAACCTAATAGCATTTATTATTTTTCCTACCTACTTCAGTAGAGTCTAGCTTTCACAATGCCAAAATAACCTGAATGTTACCATCCTGTGGAAAAGTTAAACCAGCAGATTCTGCTGTGGGCTTACAGTGAGCCAGTCAAGCAACGAGTGGCACAGACTGGTTTTAAACCACCAGTAGAAGAATTGCTACGCAATGGAAGTCTCTGTTGGTCCAGTGGCAACCTGAATTCCACAGAGGGTTGGGGCCTGGCAGGGATGCTGCTGCTGCTGCTGCACTTTGGGCTCTCTAGGGCTTATTCTCTGCTGCCAGTGGCAAAAGCACGCAGGGGAGTGCCCTGGATGCATTAAGGACTGAAGATCATTCTATAATAAAAGTTGAAAAATTAGTATCTTTTTTGTATGTTCAGCTTTTTGCTCTTGTATACTTGGCCATTCTCATAGGCAGAAAGTTGTCTCCACTGATAAGGGTTGTCACACTGTAAATGTGCCTCTGTTTAAGTCAAATTGGTTTCTTGTTAGTCAAACAAGGAGAGAACCATTTATGTTATTGTGAAATCCCATGGCAGAACAGCTCATGGGGTTCTCCATCAGTTCAGCGTAAGTATTCCCAACAATGGCTACTAATTCTCTTTTCTGATACCACATAGTCACAAAATCTCTGGAACTGGCACACTGCTGTTGCTCTGAACATCAAACCATGCAGAATATATCTCTGTGCTAATGCCAACAAAACCGAAGCAAGCCTCCACACTACTCTCTTACCATCAGAAATCCCAGAGGTTTGCCAGTCATCTGTGCTGCCTGTACTGGTAGGCAAAATGCAATCATATACATTGGTAAATCATCAGATTGTTCTCTGCCTCCATTTTGGCCCATGCTAACTAACACCCTCCCAAAATACTCGTTGGCATAGTTTTAGAACAATAATGTTATAGAGACAGTTCCCAATAGGCAGTTTAAGACAGCCATGCTGTTGTGGAAGCTGTTTGCCAGCACAGATGTGAGCTATACCGTGCCAATCAGCCTCAGTGTCTAAGAACATTCCCATGCACACCTGATTTACAAGGGTATACAGTTACTTTACTAGCATATACTAGTGTATAGGGCCTATAGTACTAGACAGCCTGACTGTAAAAACCCAGCAGTAAGCTTGGGTTTAGACAAAGCATAGAATAAAGATCTTGAATACTCTCCAAGTTTTGCAGCAGGATAGATGAAACTGATCACATCTTAGGTGTTTTCCTGTTCAATTAACTGCTTTTTGACTACTAGAAATTCCTTCAAATAATATAAAGTTAGGGAATAAATGAGATTCATCTCATCCTCTGTGTAGTTTGAAAGACAAAACTGAAATGGGTGCTTATGCTATGGGTCTGATAGGTTAAGTAGCTCGGAAATCTGTTTATAAACATGCAGAATCCTGTTGGACTGGGTGGAGATGCTAGATTCAGCAAATGAAAGACTTCAGGTTTATGAATTGATGGCTACAGCCAACAGGAAAAAAGTGTGGAAACAAACAACATGATTTAGAGTTTCTGAAGACCAAGATGGATACAGGATTTTAACTAGCGTAGCGAAGATGTGTACTACTAAATGTCCTATGCTTCCATAATAATTCAGAATTGCTGTTGGAAGTGGTGTACATTTACTTTTGAACACACATCGGTCAGTAGATAATGGGATACTTGCCAAAGCCTATGCAAAAAGCTAGAAAATGATTTTATAAAGATATCCTGCTTTGTCATTCATTACAAAGGAATAAATTGGTATTACATTTAAAAGGAATAAATTTGTATTAAATTACAAAGGAATACATTTGTATTAAGTTACAAAGGAATGCTAATTGTCACATTTTGATTACAAAGCTTGACTAGGATGAACTAACACATGAAATAACTTAAAATAGCTTTTCAGTCTTTTCTTTAGTGAACTGAGCTCCGGGACCAGTATGACTGAGTAGGGAAGTTTGAATAATTTGTTTTAAGTAAGATGATTCTCATAATTGTGCAGAGCCAGTCTTTAGAAGATGCTGGTTGTTGGATTTTTTTTGGAGAAGCTTAAAAATACCAACACTAAATTCTGCTCAATGAAAGATATCTGATGGTGACATGGTATTTCTGGAATAAAAATGTCTCTGCTTATAAGATTTTGAGACTGCTCATCTTCAAATCCCTTAAAAGCCAAGAAATTTTCTCTAATACTCCATCAAAACACATTCTTAGCTAAAACTTTTGAATCTATGAGTATTGCTGCTGGATTTACATTTCCAAAAGCTATTCCACAGATAGAAAAGCACAGGAACATTTACTATGCAATTAATTAGATGTAAGGGAAAATAATACACTCGAGCACTAAAGGAAATGTTTATATTCAGGCTACCAAAATAAACAGGGTAATAATAATGTTTAGTAAAATGTGGAGGAAGTCATAGATCAGAATCAAGCAGGTAATATCTATTTTGGGTAACAGAAGGGTAAGTCACAGCCGAATGGGAATGGAGGAAAATGCTGATTCCTTATTATAAAACTCAGCATGATGTCTTTGTTAAACAATGTGCTTATACTCCCATAGCATAACATTTCCTTTTACATATGTTCAAAAGCAGGACAGGATGGGGGATGAGGTTTCAGAAGATAGGAAGAAAGGTTGTACAATGCCAATTTTAAATAGAGAAAAAAGGGGGAAGCAGCTAATTATAGTCTTTTCAGTAGGAGGAAACCACTTGGAAGAGTCTTGGCCCTTTGGGAGATATTGGGAAGCCAGGTAGCTGTCAGAATGACTTTACAGCTGAGTGGTCCCAGCAGACAAAGAGCATCTGTCTAGGCAAGGAAAGGAGGTCACATTTAAAAGCAATCTAGATAGGGTAGAGACAAAGAGTGATCCTAATCTCTTAGATATGTTAAACTGTTTTAAGTAGCATTTACTACTGGTTTGTTTGGGGGTGGGGGTGTTAGGAGCACCTTTTTAAACATAACCTGTTTTCCTCATCTGGGCAGAGACAAAATGGATACTTTCTTTTTTGTCTTATTTTTTCCTTTCAAAAGGAAACAAACCAACCTACCAACCCAACCCCTCTCAGGCAAACTGGTGACCTGTGGGAGACAGATACATTCAGGCCAGCTCCTTAGTATGGTATTTTGAAGAAGATTAAGTAGACTAAACCTTAAAAAAGCCTGGTAATGATGCTTGATCTGAGGGAGATGTTCTGCAGGTGGGAGCACAGCTCAGAGACAGTCACAGGGTCTTGACCGAGAACATTTCACACCTAGGAGGAAGTTTCCTGTTTCAGGCTTTGGAAAGGTCTTTATCTGGGCTACCAAATATCACAGTAGAGAAGAGAGAGCCCAATAACTCCATAATGGCAGTCTGATAACCTTCTGCAGTATCTTTCTTCCCAAGCTGCCAAGGTATTTTAGCTTTCACTGCTCTGCAAGGAAGTTAACTAACACTGTTTCCTACTAGTTAACTCAGGTGCAGAGAAGCTATGCACAAGATGTTGTAACCTTTGCTCAAGTTGGTGACTGCTCACTCACATGTCTTACTGACAGCAGCCATTGGCACTGCTCATGTGTTTTAAATGCTCATCAACATGAGTAAGAATGATACTGCCCAGCCCAAATGCCTGGTACAGAAGGTTATATGGAAAGCAGGTTGAAGAGCTGGCAGTAGTCTTCTGATTCCAGCACCTCTGCTGATTAAACAGGCAAAAGTTCAATAGTGTTAAGATATGAAGTAATCTACTGGGTAAAATCTAATTGCAAGAGGTAACACATGAATAAAAGAGCAGGAAAAAAGGACCCATGGACAAGCATCACCCAAAACTGCAGACCCCATGTAGGGAATCTAAATTCAGCCCACAGAGTCCTCTCTGTGACAATAGTGGTTTTATTGGGTGGATGAGCTGATCCCACAGTGTTCTGTGCTATGCTACAGCCAAAGAAAGACTTCTGAGTGCAGATGTCCGTGGACCAGAGGACATGGACATCTGTGTATTCTCTGCAGATGAAGCCAGATATTTTCTGAGTTTTAATGAGTTAAAATGTAGGTGGATGGAGTCTACGTCTGAATAAAAGTCCTTGGTTCTCACATAGGAAAGATCACTAACTGGGTCTATGAAGTAAACCTAGCCTAATGCACAGTATGAATTGTGTAATATTTTATGATAATACTGGATTTTTCTGTTTCTCAAACATTAAGTTTCTATAGGGCTTTATATTCCCAGAGACTGCAGAAGTTTTAAGTGGGAGAAAAACGTTATGGAAGTGACCATATTTAAAGTCAAAGTGTTAACAGATTGAGGGTGGCTTAGCTAAGGAGTTGTAGCTACTCCACAACATGCCCTGTATCAGCTACATCCTTCCAGCCATTTCTTTTGACTTGTGGAAGACAAACTGAAAGACAATGCTCCTGGACCAGATCTGCTCCCCTCCTGCCACTGAAAATTCCAGATCAAGTGCCAGCATGAGAAGCAGCAGCTTTTTACCCAGGGTCATCTCCAAGAGGGAGTATTATAGGACGGCACAGTCAGCACAGCATGCTAGTTTCCTCTTCTCAAGTGCAAAGGGTGTTTCCGGGTTGTTGGCAATGATTTCTTGCGGAGCTCACATGTGAACTCCTCAAGAAAAAACCTCAGATGTGTTTTTGTCCTGTGTGAGACTTGAAATAAAGCAATATTATTTGTGAGGTAAATGCTAATTGTTCGTCAGAAAAACCTCTGCCAAGTTCCAAAATCTTCTGACTTTGAGCTGATGGAACATGTAGATTTATAGATTTATAGAAGCAGAGGGAGTTTTTTACTACAGGAAATTTCTTTTTGCCCTTAAAATAACAATTCAAGACAAAATAAAATTTTTTACATTCTCTCCAACTTCAGGAAATCAGAAACTGCTGGTTTTGGGGGATTTTATTTTTTTTTTTTTGGTTCATGTCTCGTATTTCAGCTCTTCATAACAGCAAAAATATAGCTGAAATATTAAACTTTTATTTGTGGAGACTTTAGAGCCTGGTCAGCGAAAGAGTTCTTGAATTAACTCCATTCAGCTGCCTACTGGCACTGACACTGCTCAAATACCCTTAAACCACACTCAGCTCAAGTCTACACTCTTCATGCTGATCCTTAAAACTAGACATTATGTGTATCTTCCTTCTAGTCTGAGAGACCTTGCACAGATTTACCTTGATACTGGGAACCCTTACATAGTTTTAGTCTCAACAAAGCTTGGGTCATGTAGAGAGGCCACACTGCACGGTGTAATTTTCCAAAGAGAAACAGGCTAACGCAAGTAAATGGTACATGGTCTTGGGTGCAGGAAGATAATTTTAGAAGGATTTCACAAGGTGGAGTCTAATGTACTACCTCATTCAAAGATTTCATTATTGCAAATAATTACCATGTTGCTGACTCACATCCCTTTACTGACCGTGGACAAGCTTTGGATCAAGCCTTATGTGAGCCACAACTCAGAACTGTTGTTGGGCAGATAGATTAACCTCTTCTCATTGACAGCAGCATGACAAGAAGCAGGCACTCGTTGCCTGCCAACAGGCAGAGACATTTTCTTATGATATTTAAATTGATTGCCCTCTAAAACCAGCTTTGCAAAAGGTTGGTGCTGTCTGTGGACTTTTCTACATGGCAGTCTGGGAAGCATACTGGGATAAGGCCTGTATTTTCTGACTTCTTAAAGTTCCTATAACAGCGAGTGGGAGCAATGATTTGCTAGGTTTTAATGCAGTTTTCCCCCACTGCCCTCCCAAGTTGGGGAGAGCTGCTATACTGCAACAACAGCAATTCTGCCTAGACAACAGAAACTTCTGTGAGCAACAGGGTCATGGAAACTGATGACAGTCAAATCCTTGTTTGCAGCACCAAAGCCTACAAAGGTGGTGGCCAGTACTACTGTTACAATGATGTCTGTATGCCTGCTCTCCTGGAGCACAGAACTACTGTTCATGTAGGAACAGCTAGTTGTCACTTGCTATGCCAGCTTGTCACTATTTCTTTGTTTTTTCAATGACTTTAATTTGAAGGTACTTATGGTATTACAAGATAATCTATTTTAGAGAATGTCATGGAGACCTACCGTATAAGTATATTCAGCTACCCATACTTACTCTGGTAAAAAATTCATATGAACCTTAAAAACTCCGGAGCATGTTAAGAATTCTTAGGCATTTTGTTCAAATATTATAGTTTTGAGAGGGATACTCCACTCTGTGATCACAAAAAGATGACTGAATCCAGCCTTAATGTAACTGCATTGATTCTGATAGTGCTACAACAAAGTTATATTTGATCACAAGTTTTCAAAACTAAAACTGAAAACGGAATGTCTCTCTATCAGGGCTTCAGAATGGCAAAGAAGGAGAAAACCCCTCATGGATTTTATCCCAGTCACTGCTGCCTCTACAAGTTTGTTTCAGTGCAGTTTGAATTACTTTTCTATTGATGGTAGCATACATAATTATAAATGGGATGAGCTAGATGCTAACACAGCACCCATCTAGTCTCAGATGCACAATAAAGCTGTGCATTTCTGTCTTGACAAACTGTTATTTAATCCTAACCTGAACTGTAATTCAGCTTTAGCTGCGTGCTCTGCGTTGCTGACTCACTGCCGCAGCCTTTCTGCTTTAAAAAGGCACCTGATATGTGCCAGCCAGCTTGTTGCCGAGGTCACTTCCACTCTGGCCAACATTGTCCCTGTCACCTGAAGGGTCACACCCAGAAGAACTCTCAGTGATTCATCACCACAGCCTGGAAAGGCTCAATTACCCACTCAGGGATTCCTGAGTCATGAGTTTGTGGCTATTTCATCACGTGCTTTGCTCTGGATTGTAGGCAACTTCCTTTTCTCAGCTCTTTAACTCTGATGGGCCAGCAGTATTTAATTGACTCTCTGCTACTCATTATTTACATATCCTCCCTAGATATGGGTGCATCGTGTTTGTGCATGCACGTGCGTGTGTTTTAGTGACTTGCTGGCCAAATTTCTTCATGGAGTGAATCACATTCTTCTGCCAAATCATTCCTGCACCAATGTCAGCCAATGAAGTCTATCTACACTATTCGTGTAGATGTAGCCACAAATAAGAACAGCATGCAAAGTCAGGAGGACCTTGAAGAACATAGTGACAAGATCACATCTCTGAGAGGCAGCCTATACTGGAGCAATGCAAATGTGCATGTTTGGCATCCTACAGTTTCTAGTGCTGATCTTCATTTGCATAACAGTGTCAGCTGTTCCCTATTTTTGCTCTTTTACTCTAATCCCTACAGGGAAACCTGCTGAAGAACACAACTCGATAAACACAAGTAAAGGCAGAACTGAGTCCATATAGATTTCCTATGTGAAATATCTGACTGCTTTTTCCAATGTATTATAAACTCTCCTAATAAACCCAAAGTTACTGTTTCAAATAAGCTCAGCTTACATAAAATCACGGAATCAACTAAGTTGGAAAAGACCTTTATGAAAAGATTTTCAGAAGGATTTTGCAGTCAGTGCATAGAAATTTTAGAAAAGCTAGCCCTTGGTAGTTGCCATGGTACATATCACAAATACTTTGGAGGAAGCAGCAATTGTTATGCACTCTAGGAATATATATATAATTTAGATTATAATTAGATTTACATCAGGAGGAATAGATTGAACACAGCTTTGTTTTTGCAAGAGTCAACATCTTTTTCCCTAAGATCACATAGACACTATTGAGGTTGCATCCATTACAGGCAATGAGAACAAACACCAACACAATCTTATTTTGAACCTCACCCAAATGACCTACATACTTGTAATCAACTTTCACCGCTGTATCTGTGTGCCTCTGTTTCAGACTGGGTTTATGCATAATGACAAACTGATTTTTAACAAGATGTTCAAAGCACTTCACAATTACCTCCACATGTGTGAGTGTCTCAGTACCACCCTGACTAGCACATTACATCAGTGGATCCAAACAGGAGCAAAATCCAGGATGTCTGATAAAATATTTCTTTTTCACAAGCCAGTGAAGGAAATCCAATGTTGGACACATCCTGAGATGATGGATGGTATCCTGCAATTAAGAGGCCTCTATTCTACAGAAAGGCATTTCCCTTTCCTACATTCCCTGCTCATCAGAACTGTGCTGCTTACTTGAGGAAAAAGAATTGAGAGATGAGGTTATTTTTTGAACAACACAATGCTAAACTTAGATCGCTAAGCTCCTGTCTGCCTTAGAGTGATATGCCAGAGGGATCAGGAACTAACTGTTACCACCACATTGTTACAGAGGTGGCAAAACATACTGTAGAGACAGATGGCCTCAGTCTGAGACAACTTTAATTTTGCCATCCTCTGGAACAACTGAGGACATTCCCTTGCTCTGTGTGTAATGGGTCAACTCAAATCATGCAGAAGTAAGGGCTGCTGTACTGAAATAGCTCCTCTTGTTTCTTCAGGAGAGTTGTGAAACCACTTCATGCTGGATCTAAAAGCAATTCTCTTTGCTGTGCCCTTAATGCTTCTGTCTAACATAAATTAGTAAAACCCACACATGGGCATTAACATATGACAGACATCTCATACAGCTTTGTTTTACTGTACTCTTCTGCTCAGTATCCCAGGCTGCTCACTGGAGATTGAATTTCCTGAAAACTGGTTCCTACATTTTTTATCTTGGCACAATACATCATAACCAGGAGTATCAGCCCCTTGCACGCTATGCAGAATCCATTGTCAGGCCACCTGCCCCAATCTCAGCAGATCAGAGTAGTCAAAGCAGCCTGGCATGCTGAAAATGTGCTGTTAGGACTGCGATTGTGTTATTTGTGAAAGAAGTGCTGTGTCTTTGATGAAATAAATCTCGCCACAACTGTCAGCACTCGCTAGATCTGCTGGGGCATGGCTGTAATTACTACCTTTATTTTTAGAAGCAGGTGATTATGATTATTGACGTGTTAAGCAATTGACATGTTAAACATTCACCTTAAGAGTTAGATTTCCTTTTCCACTGAAGAACTGAGCATGTTTTTTGTTTGACAGAAGGCCCACAAATACTTAAGGATACTGCTATTCTGGTATCTAAATCCTAAGACAAATGGCACCCTATATAGTAGGGAGCATTTTCAGATCTTTCCAAAGCTGCATGCCCATGCCATGCTGGTATGGATTTCTTTGAATTAAGGTATGGTGGTGATCCCATTTTGTGTTTGAAATGATGTAATTCCCTTCACCTCGACTTTTTTGCTCCTCTGGCTGCATTCTCAGATTTCCTCAGACTCCACACTTTGTTACGCATTTTAAAAGTTTGAAAGCCATTTTCCTCTGATTATGTAGAGTGCAGATTATAGTGAAAACACTGCAGACAGACCTATACAAGGTCGGAAAGACATCAGTTGCACCCACGGCCAGATGGAAAGAAAAAGAAGAGTTACAGGAAAAGCAGCTGTATTTGATCTGAAGATGGATGGTCAAGGGGGACAGGAATTTCCATCTTGGATGCAAGGAAAGAGAAGTATTTTTGGATAGAAGTTACAACATGTGTTGTCTGAACACTGGAGACCCTTTAAATAGATACTGAAAGTATCAGGGTATCAGATAATAGATGCTGACACATTTAAATGCATCCTAGAAACGGTAAGAGTTTCCTGGTTTTGCTCAATCAAAATGTTTCATATTTTATTTGGTTTTGATGTCCAGCAATTGATGTTTTTAATCAGATGCATGCAGCTGGATCTGACTCGCTTCAGACCAACATTTTCCATTTGCCTCACATTAGTCACTTTTGGGAAAGATCAGCTTTCTGGGACTTCAGACCATTTGTTCCAGGGTCATCTATTACTGACACTGAGTCTGTTTAGACAGAGGCTTTTTGATACAAATATTGCGTAAAGCATATATATATATAGCACAACACCCTCCGTGACTGTCAGCTCAGTGACAGAACTGGATGCTTCTGCCAAACAAAGCCAGGAAACAGTCAAAAGTATCTTGGAAGAAAAAGGCAGGAGGACAACAAAGTAACCTTTTAGTCACCTCATGTCAGGGCCACAGATACAAGCAACATAGCTTTATGTAATTCAAGCATCACACTATCCCCTGATATAATAACTATATATATATACATGGTATACATTGAAAACATAAAGCAATAAAGTTTTTAAATTTTATCTACACATCAAATGGCACTGTAAGAAAATTATTTCCAATATTACCATTCACTGCATTTTAAGGCCTATTGTTCTTTCCATGAGCAACTCTCTTGCTGAGAGTGTATTTCAGTTGTACAAGCTTCAATCTGGACTGTAATCTGGCTTCAAACCATCTGGACCCATAACACTATGCAATGTTTTCAGAAGAGCTATGTTCATTTATCGTGTTAACACTGTAACACATTTTCCTCTCCTTGTGCTGTCACAAGGGGCGGCCAAGCAGAGTGCTCAGTACTTGGAAGCAAAGAGGATCTTGGTGTCTCATGAGTTCCCTTGTCCTCAGATGTCTCCAAACCACGGAGGTTGGAGGAGTGCCACAATGTGCTCCACCACCAGCCTTCTGCGGGTGCACATAAACTCTCTCCCTCCCCAGGTACAGCCGCTCTGGTGGTCCCGGGGGAGGCTGTCATGCCATAGCATGCTAAGCCTGAGGTGGTCCTCTCCTGTCCAGCCGTGTCAGCCTTGGGGCCATGCTCTTCCATGCAGCACAAAGCAGCTGCAGTGCCAGAGAGGATCTGGCTGTGCAATTTATGGCAGAAGTGCACACTGAACTGCTTCTCAGAGCACCAGGCACAGACAGACGAGGTTGTGTTCACTCGCACACAAGTGAGTATTTATTTGGTCTTCTGCAGACTGTCTCTCTTGCAGGCGCCTGCCTCTCAGCTTCCCGTCTCCTGGAGCAGGAGAGAAAACGCGGGAGCAGAAGCCAAGGACTCCTGAATTCCAGTTCAGCTGCTGGTATTGACTCATTGTTTGGCATCACTTAGTCATTTAACCTCTCTGCCTTTAGTTCTCTTGCTGAAAAAGGACAAGGAAGCTGGATTTGACTAGGCAAGACAGCTCTCCCCAGGAAACAAATGTGGGGGGGAGTGTTTTGGAGAGCAGAAGCAGCTCTCTCCCCAAGGCAGCCAACCCTCAACAGAGCAAAGTGCAAGGGGCAGAGCTGGACTGTGATGTGTAGTACACCACGGCTAATCTTTAACCTCTGAAAAGTATTTCCTGAGCTCCAGCAGTTCAGCTCCCTGCACCTGGTATAATGTAGACACCGAGGTATTCTCTGTCGCCCAGTTGTAACAAAGGAAGTCATGGTTTATCTCTGCTTACCAACAGTTTGAAGAGGGTGGCTGGTTGCCACATTCCCCTTGGAAAGAGGTCACAGAAGATGCTACTGGTAGGACCAATGAACCAAGCTTTGGACACTGAGAGGCATTTGAAGGAAGAGAACTGTTCTGCCTCAGAAAATACCTGAGTGTCCTTGCTAACAGCGGTGGACCTTGTAGATACCCATCATAATGCCAACAAATCTACTGCATGAGAGACTAAAAGTAGTGCTGCCCGAATGGCCAAACCAATACAGAATTAAGACCTGGGTCAGTGTGTTGTAGCTTGGAGAATTTCTCCTAGCAAAATTTCATGGTACAATTTATATTCCATGACCTTTGGTAAGGGTTCCTCACTGCCAAGTGTCCCACACACAATATGACTATCTGACTAGCAGTATCAAGTCATGGTTTTATTATTAACAATAAAGAAGATTCAGTTTGGGTTTTGTTTTCTTTTTCTCTAGGTTTTAAAACTCTGACATGGTGGCATTTCTTCCTCAGTCATAAAAAACAAGACTAGAACTTGTCATTCATCATTTGGCTGCAGAAACTGAAGCTTAGCAAAGCAACCCAATGGCTTTTGAAAAAAGCATGAAAGCTGGCAACACAAGAATCTGCCAACACAGACACTTGCCAATATTAACAGATAGAAGAGATAGGAAAATATTTCAAAGCACTAGTGAAGAAGCTGAAATGCTCTTTAACTGAGGGGTGTCTTTATTTATCAGTTCAGCCAGGATGAAGATGAACAGGGAGCTACGCAGTTCTGGCCAACACAGCTGAGCCTGAATATCTGCCAGGGCACCAACTGATCAGCTGCTTTATAATTCCTATTGCCCTTGGAGGGAGGCAGCAATGAGGCACCCAGCAAGGGCAGAAATCAGAACCTGGGCACATGTGTGCCCTCACAGAGCACCATCCATAGACTCCCATCCACAAGGCAAGGCACAGTGCTGAGGGCTTGCCCTGGGGAGAAAGTGCAGTTGGGGTAGGCCAGGAGCTGAAAAATTGACTTCTTTTTTCATCCCCAAAAGAGATCAAGCAGAGTTCAGAAGAAGAAACTCAGTCCTGTAAATAATTCAATCCAGCTGGCTTTGAAAGGCTTACTTAAACTCCCTGCTCCAACATGGCCTAAATTAGATGCTTCACAGGAAGTCCACAAAGGAATTTAAGCCCCAGGCACCTATTTATGTGCCTCCACTCCTACCAAAATCAGGTAGAACTGTTGGAACAAGTCCAGAGGAGGGCCACGAGGATGATCAGGGGACTGGAGC
>JBAFWW010038970.1:55519-67918 GCA_036873685.1 Agapornis canus
CCTCCCTGGCAGAGCATGAGGCTCACAAAGTCCTTGGCCAGACCAAACATTTGAGAAATAACTAAAAACATTCCTATTATCAGTTCTGTTCCCAGGCTGAAAGTCAAAACCACAGTGCTGCATCAGCTGAACCCAGGAAATGCAAAATGCTAAAGCAATTACCATTTTTGGCATGGTCAGTATCTTCAGCTTCCCATCAAGTTCAAACGGACCAGAATTTCACTTTAATATTTACACAAGTATTTTTAACACAGAAGTAGGAAAAGATATTAGGGGAGAGGGCAGATCAACCCCTCCCACTTTTCTTATCAACTTCTTACAGTTCCTTTCTCTCAAAGCTTGACCCTATTTGTTTTCTTCAGAATGATTTTTAAGAAATTTCTCACAAATACCAGTTTGTTTCTTCTTTTAATCTTGCTTGACAGCTCTCCTCTTTCCCCTCTTCCCATGTGGCTTTTTTTTTTGTTTATATGCCCTCCCTCTCCTTCCACAGTTCACAGGTAATTCCTCTTTTCCTCCACGTCACCTGCTAATCTTCTCTCTTCTAGTTTCACTCAGTCTTCTCTCTTTCATCTTATTATTCTTGTCCTCTTTGATCTACCTTAGAAACAAACTCCTATTTAATCTTTTGCTAACATGGGAAAGTTGTTCTCCTCCTCCCCCTGCACTGTCTGCACTGACCTTTCAAATTCTTTAGTTGAATGTTAGAAGACAGCTGCCTTCTGATGACAGAACCATATTACTCCATCAGCTCAGAATTAATCTAGATTTGCGCAGGTTTAAACAGCTCATTTAATCCCACAAGTCCTTTGTAAGTTCAGGCAGTGTACTCAGCCAGATGATCAAACCCAGGAAGCTCTGATCCAGATGGATCCCAAAAAATAGGACAGTTCTAGTTTAAGTGAACTAAATCTATATGCAACTGTCTAAAACACATTCCATTCATATTTTGGGCCTAATAGTATCTGAAAGTGTGCTGAAATATACTACCTTGTTTCACTCCAACCATTAAAATCACTTGGGCAGCAGGTGATTTTAAGACAAAGTTAGGCTGGTCCATGGCCAGACAACACCATGTTCATCTTCAGGGTACCACTGCTGGTAAGAGGAAAGGAAAACCAACCAACCAACTAACCAAACAAAAATCCCCAAACAACAAAACCCTGTGATGACAGTTCCCACATATGATTTAAACCAGAAGAGAATCAAAGTAAAGATTAGATCCCTCAATAACATTGCTGAATAGTTCTTCAAGCTGTATTGAATTTGGGAACTAAAAGACAAACAAACTCCATTTGACTAGTTCTGCAGAGATGTTTCTTTGTTTAGTATTTTGAACATTAGGCAATAATTTACTTACCATGAAGTATTATACTCCCTGCACAGATTTAAGCAAATACAAAATCTGCAGTATCACAAGTTGGTCACCTTCCTTATACCACACTGCTAACCCACAGGTCTTTGGGTTTATGAAACTGGTTTGCTTCCTCTAGGATCCTTCACTAGGATCAACTGCAAAACAGCTAATCTTCCATCCAGAGATTATTTTTAATGAATGTATTAACTACTTTATGCAGAAATACATCTACTTATTTTATCAGTTGACACAAACGGATTAAAAGTTGATAAAGGATGCACTGTAATACAAAAATACAGTAATAGTGACATTTATTACATTACTGTTTAACTGATACTAATATAACCCCCCTATTAAAATCCAGAAGTCTTTGAGAAGTCACAAGAATAAAGAGCCCTTAGAAACATTTTATGAAGCACTGTATTTCATTCTACATAGAATACTATATAGAACCTAGAAAATGGTTATTTAAAAAAATCACAGCAGAATAAATCTTTTTTTTTTTTCAGTAAACTAACCAGTTTTTACACAAAGACCTTAGATTTTTAAGAAAAAACCTCTTTTCTGAAAGTATCAACATTCACTTCAATTCTGTATTTATAATCAGACAAACACAGAAAGAGCTATTTAGTATTAATGTTCTAATTGTCAAAGGGAAAAAACCACTAGGGTTATCATTACACTAGGATTATCATTTTGGATCTCTAGTGTGCATGCTCTGTAATCAAGTTCAAACAAGGTAAAATAACATAATCAAATATGTAGAGCAGGTGATGAAGAGTTACTCTGCTAACTCATTACAGATGTACATACAATTTCCAATGAAGGGAGCACCCACTATGAAAGGCAGCAGTGATGGAGGTGAGGGGAATGGACCAAAAACCCTGTTAGAGGCAGCTCTTCGATTAACCTTCTGCTAAATCACTGCCTGCTGTCAATCAAAGACTGGAATTACCACACCAAATGGGTTAATATACTTAGTTCTGAAATCTTCCAGCAGATGTCCTCACAAGGCAGTCACCATTTAAAAACCAGACAGATGGGTGGGGAAACGGACTTAAAATAAGGGTGATATAAATATATAAACAAATTCACAGTATTTAATTTCTTCTCAAATGGAAAACTTAAAACACAGGCAGTATGTTAAAAACAGTAAGGCTCATATTTTAAAAACTAAAGGAAGAAAAAAGTCACCTTAACAAGTATGTAACTAGCACATCTGTTTGAAGCAGCACATCTGTTTCCAATTTGTTAAGTAATTTTCACATCTTACTTATAAACAAAACAGGTTCAAGAAATGATGGTGAAAAGCATGTAGGCACAAGGAAGGTGTCATAAAGACTCTAATCCTGTCCTTCTCCCTTCCATGTTAAAACTGACACTAATTCTACTGAATGCACAGAGCTGAAGTGCAGCTTTCTGCACTATCCCCCAGTGGCAATGACATACAAACGTTGTCACAAAGTTGATTTTCTTGGAAGCACAAAATCTCTTGGGTATTTCAGGAAGACTTTAAAAGAATAACTTTTTAAAACAGTGATCCTCATCATTACTGCTACAACTGGAAAGGTTTGATACTACAGTTGACTTGCCCTTCTATGTAATGAGTAATGCATCCACAGTTAACTACCTATAAACACCTGTTAGATACTGATTCCATCAAGTACCTGTCTACAAACTTAAAGCACTTTACCTAGGACTATGAGACCAGTATCTCCAGCCCTCAACTGTCATTTGCTTTAATGCAGATGTAAATGGCCTCACAAATGAGAAGACACAACAGGGAAAGATGAATTCAAGAAGATAAGGATCACTGACTCTTCAACAGCAGAGAATTAAGTGCCAATATTTGGGGCTTACTGGGAAACCAGCCAATTGGGACATGTCAGTCATTACAGTTTTACTGTTGGAAAGAATTTGAGACTGCCATAACTTCAGGAAAATGCTGGGTGGGTGGCTCCAACAGCTGGGATGGACTCATCTGCCAGAGCTTCTTTGGTGGACCCATTATGGCACTTACAGACAGAAAGTGTTGCTACGTTAACCACGCTGAATTAGGTCAATGCTAACATCATCAATTATAGAAATAGATTGCTTATGAAATCTTAGAGGAGCATGAGTTTTGTCAGTATCTTTTCTGAAGCTTCAATAGTGTGGGTGACTGATTTTCTGCAGGCGGATTGCCCTCAATTTTAATTATGAAAGTAAAACCAAGAGACTTTTTAGCATGGTGTCAGTGAATGACCATGGTGAATAACACAGAACTGTTGCATTGCTTAAATGGTGAATGCTTTCATGAAGATGCATCAGATAGAGCACATTCTGCATTTAGTTTGTCCTGAGAAAAGAATAAATTAGGTTCCAGATCCTGAAAACCATGGTAAATAATACAGTATTAAAGCTATTAAACTTTCCCAGTTTAAGTAAGGTTCTCTTCAGCTGTCACAAAAAATAATTATAAAAATATCATTAATCTTTCTATTGTGCTTTAATTAAAAATAAAACAAACAAACAAAAAAGCACAGGAACTCTATGAAATCAAGTTTTCTATTTGAAATATTGAAGGAAAAATATTTTTTAATTAAATATTGTGCTTTAACAAAATATTGTGCTTTATTGCTACTAAACAAAACAGCACAGAAAAGCACAGAATAATTCTATGAAATCAAGATTTCTATTTAAAATAAAGGACAAATACAAATGAAGGATGATGGTTGGGGGCAGCTACAGTCTATTGTTAGCCATTTAAGGTTACTTTACTGCCCAGACTGTCTGTATGTTGAATCTTAAGCCCTTCACCCTTAACCATATGATAAGGAACATAAAATTACAGTCCAAGCAGTGGCTAGCTCTACTGCTTCTAAATAAAGACCTATGGGAACAAATACACATCTCAAACAAAACCATAAGCGATGCTGAAGCAATCCTAATCGCAACCAGCTCTTCCTTCATAGTTCTGGTTTCATTATGTAAACATATTCCAGTCGAATTTTACAAATTATGTCAACAAGTCATTATTTTCCCCTCTTTCCCCAGGAAAACTGTGCAAGGATAACTGTACACATATCCAAGAAATAGAGGATGTCATTTTATTGGAGGTCCACAGGTAATTGTATCACATTAGGGTGTGGAAGAATTCCGTGGTATGGCACAACACAATACCTCACTCTAAACACTTAAACAGAGGGTTAAATGATATGCAACATGATCAAATCAGTAATTCTCCATCTTCTAGGCACCACTGATTAATTTAAAATAAACTTTCATAAACTGAAAAAAGAAAATTCATGTAGTCCATTAATTTCTTGCACTGTCTTTAAGTGAAACAGCACTTGAAAGTCACAAATAAAAAAAGCAGCACTTTCTCTTAATACCAACACCACTGTAACACATACTGTAGCGTGGCATGCAAATCCATATCTGCAGTCTTTTTTTTTAATTTTATTAACAAATGGAATGGTAATTTTCTATCTCAAATATTAGTAGCATAACATGTAAGTGCAGACCATTCCGGCCACAAGTGTGGTAAGCCTTAACAAGTGTGTATTACAAGAGCATAGAACACAGAGCATGACACTTACATCCAAGAATCTCTCTTTTATACTGTATGTGGTGTTTGATAGAGGCTGACTTCCAACTTGCTGTACCCAAGCTTCAGGAAACAAGATTATTGACCACTTCTGGTTTTGTTTAAAAAGAAAATGCAGCCACGATCATAGCACAACCTTTAACCACCTGATCAAAAAAAATGCCATAGCTCCACTGAAAAAATAACTTGTCTTTTTAGTACACTCCATTAGGCAATAAAATTTCCATTGTAGGCATGTTATGAAGTCTTACAGTGGTACTGCAGTGTCATTCCTGTTAAAGAGATATTTATATAGCCACCAAGAAATGGTGCAGTTGTCAAAAAAGCAGTTCAAACTGAGCTAAGCTTCACGAGACCACGTACTGAGTCTTCATGCAATGAATCCTGGCTGGCTAGACTCAGGACATGCATTGTATGGCTGTGTGCAATAGGACTTCCGCTTGGCAGCATCCCAGGGGGTGATGGAGCTTCTTCAGGAGTGAGAAACTGATGACCTTCATGTTCCTCTTTTAACGGTATCATGTCTGTCAAACCTGTATCTGATGTGAGATTTGGCATAGAAGATGGTGGCGTTGGTTGCCCTAGAGTTAGAGTTGCACAAGGCCCACTGATAGAAGTCTTTCCTGGTAAAGGTAGCTCTTCACTAGTTATGCTTGGCTCACTCTGTAGTAGGGGGGTGGCAGCAGCCTGCAAAACGAATTTAGTGCTCTGAATGCACTGATCTTGGTCACACTGTAGTATGGAAGAGTGTCAAAATCATATAAGGCAAACACAACAGAGAAAAAGGGAGAACACGGACAAAAATGTATGGAAAAGAATGAGATATGAAGAGAAGAAAAGAAAAAAAGAAAGCCATTAGTATCATTCCATGGTTAGCCACCCAAAAAAATCCCACTGCATGCTGCCCAGGAAAAAAATAAAATGAAATAAAAGCATGCATAACTGAGCCAGGGCTTTGGATTACTATCACAGTAAGTGATGATAAACATTTATGTGTTCACTTAAGGGTTTTGGTAGTCCTGAAAATAGCGTTCTGCAAGTACTGTAATTCAAATGCTTCGCATATTCTTGTTCTAAGCCATTTGGAAAATCTAGTTGCACAGACCATGTGTAATTAACTGCATTGGGCACTTCAAAAACTCCCCAGTTCCAAGTGAGCTGAATCATTTCCACACTACTAATTTTATCCTAAAGTAGACAGTAGTCCAGAGAGGTACTCAAAGGCATAATCAAAGCATCTTTCCAAGTTCATAAACAGTAGGTAAGTTATCTTTTCATAATTGGTCTTCACATGTAGGAAGTAAGGTGCTATGGAAGTTTTTCAGGAGACTCCCTTTGATGCAGGCATTTTTACAAAGATATAGCTAACCATACAGCCTCTATGAGCAAAAAAACCTCCCCTTCCAATTAAATACAGTATATATACACTCTAGAGAATATACCATACTATACTCAATACTGAGGAGGTTGTATAGAAATTTGGCAGCACTGCAGATGCATTAACTTGATATCAACTTTAAAGATTTTTAAGCTGTTTCTTGACAATGTGAAGAATCAAGGTACAAACCACAGGTTTTCTGGCAAGCACTTTCATAATAACAAGCCAAATTCAGCATTATATAAATCTGATTAGGCTCAATGAGTATTACCTCTACATCATTCCTAAGAACTGTTTATACAAAATTATCATTAATTCATTGAGACGACAAATCAGGTAGGTGTTTCAATGATGTCCACCTAGCTGAGGAGTACACCTACTGCCAGATTCAGTTTCTTTAACACAAACTAGCATGATTTTTGAAAGCTTCTAAGGACAATATATATTTAATTCATAGCCTGATCAGCTATAACATCCGCAGATTTTCAAAACCCTGTTAGATTCACTTGCCATACTACTGTTCTGCTGTGCAAGAGAAACACTACAGTTAATGAATACACCTATAAATTCAATGCAGCAAAGAAAATATGGAAGCAAGCAACCAGAACAAAAAAATATATCCAGAGGTAAGATATGCCTATTCATGGTTGTTATTTCAAGGATTTGGTTAAGCAGCATGTTCTGCTTTTCAACTTATTTAGTCTATATCAAATTACTGAAAGATGTTACAAATCCAACACCTGTTCAATACATTCTGAATCATTACCATTGCTACTAATGTTACAGCAATTCCCCAAAAAACTTGAGTTTAACAAGCCACTGTGATCTATTCTATTCAAACTCCTGGAAAGACTTTTGCTTACTTTACTGCATGATGAAAACCATCACTCTGATATTTTTAGGTTCTCCTGTTCCACCACTGAATACCTTAATGATGGATGCACACACATTACATGTAGAAAGCATGCAAGCAGACTACTTGGTCACAGTAGACAGATAGTATTTTAAACATGTCTAAGCATTTTAGGACTCCCAGACCAAGTACTTCGACGGGCAGAAGTCCAATCCTTACTCAGCTACGTATTTTCCAACACTTATGTTTTCAGTAAGATAAATGCACTGATATCCTGTTACATAAATTGTATTCATATATGTTGCAAGCCATTTTCCCCCCACAAAATAACGTACAGCCCCAGACAAAGAATTTGGGAAGTGTTCTCATATCATTTCAGAGGGATTACTCACAGGCTTGAAGCCAAAACCTTGCATAAGTACCTTACTAAGAAGAAAACTGTCAGCATCTTTTAAAGTCAAGCTTTCAATTAGTAATTCAGTGTGAATAACTCTTTCTTGATTAATATACTGTTATTCATGCCTGCTTATTTCAATTAAATTACAACCCTTCAACCAGCCTTACTATGCAGACCTAAAGAAAACTTTTAACTGAGTTTTCAAACTTCAAAAAGACCAACAAAACTCGTATTCTCTGAAATGCAGTAGCCAAAGAGAGTGTTAAATAACAAAGAAATGCCTAAACCCACCAGGGTAGACTGAAAACAAATAACGTTAACATCCGGCTTGTTGCCTTAGTGAAGTTCCAACACTGATCTTCATAAGGAAATCATTAATGTGATCCAAGCAACGCAAGTACATAGTTTTAAATTACCTGAAGGTAATCTATTTGAACTCATTCTATAGCCTGAATTAATTTTATTCTTACCAGACTCAAGTATATTTCAACTGAATCAATATTAAAAAGACAAAGTAGCCTCATAAAGCTCCATTGAATAGTGTTATAAAACTGTTTCAGGCACTGCATATCTTCTCTTCATTTTCCATGCACTTGTCACTTTCTTAAAGCCTCTCCTCTTATTTAGATACACTTCAGGTTTTCTCTTTTTTTTTTGTTCTATTTAACAGTGATCAACATGAGGTATCTTAGGAAAATACAGGCTGTAAGCAGCTTCTGAAAGTGAAATAGACTGGGGTTTGTACTAGAAAAGGCAGATGTGTTCACTGAAGCTCTTGAAAGCATCTGACAAAACCAACACATACTATACAGCTAAACCACTTTTGAGTCTAACAGACAATACAAAATAAAACAAGAAAAATATAATTTGCTTATAGGGTTGGCATGGTGGTTTTCCCTTGATTCTATATTCCACTGTTTACTAATTGAAATTTAGTAATCACATGAATTATTCCATGCCAGCATTTCAAGTTAAGTAAAAAAAGCCAATGACTGTAACATAAAGGAAGCCAAGCACTGAAACCTAAATAGCTAAAAACCTACTATAGAAATTATTCCACCAGTACATTCTTACTTCAGAACTATTGATTTTATTTTCCACTTAAAATTTCCACTGTTTCAGAGGAACAGCAGATTCTGAAGGTAAAACAGGTTTAATAAGTTCTGCAAGTACAGAAATTCAATTATTTATTTGCATAGGAATTTAAGCCATCTCTGCATTTATTTTCACATCAAAAGGCACAAATCAGAACAAATGAGACAAACCCTAAAATTCTGTGTTTATTTCACAAATAATAAATACAAACAACTAAGGAAACAATATTTTTCCATTTTTTTTCTTAAGAAAATCTGTTTTTTTTTTCTAAGCTACACAAAACACACATGTTAACATAGCTGTTGTACATGGCAATATATTTTTCACATTTCTAATGCCAAAGCCAGAGACTATTTACTTTGAATTTTTAATTAACTTTGTTAATTTTTTTCTCAACTCTAGTGACATTAAAGAATTGTCCTCAGAAGACAGAGAAAAGCAGTTGAAGTGTGTCAGCAGCTCTGAACAAATTATAAAAGAAGAGGTTTGGAGGAGACTGTCAGCCCTGAATGACAGTGCTACAAAGTAACATAAAGGATGCGGAAAACCATAGTAGATGGATACAACAGATGGATGAAGAGTGGAGGGATAGAGCCCTATAACTGTTCCCAACAGCTGTAGGATTTCACATTTGAAATCATGGTATTGAAAATACTGTGCAACAACTGAGCCACAAAACCCACCAAGTCAATGGCTCCACTACCAAGTCATACAGTACACCAGGAGTAGGTCTATGAGGTGAAACATTTCTGAAGCCAAATGGGAAATTATACCTGTTCCAAGGATTCTACTTTTACTAGACTAGCTCCTGCCTGTTCTTTTGGACTGTATGTTTGTGAATGGTTAGAGCATGTTGTGTGCATTCCAGGAGCCCATCTTCTGTCAGAAATCTAGTTCCTGTGCTCCAATACTGCTCTGCAATGTGAGCAAATAAGCAGTAAATATGCAGTTGAAAGAACTGCTTCTAAAACATACCTCAATCCAAAGCAAAATGCTGGTTTGTTTACTGCATTTTATTTGTGTCCATTTTAACTGTGAAGTAAAATGCTTTAATGAAAAACCTCTATCAACCTTGACAATAGCAATGCTGCATTGATAAGAGCACGAAGTTTTGCTTCAGGCAATGATAAACTGCATGTGTGAAGTACAGTGGCATATACAAAAGGAAACATACTCATAAAACCCCCAGAAAAGTGGGGCTCCTATGGTTGCTGACCCTTTTACTGTAATGTTAGAAATATTTGCTCCTAATAATGAGAATAGGAAAAGCAAAGGAAAAAGTATACTAGACTGTCAGAGTTAATGTTCTCTGGATTAACTGGTTCCTGTTTCAAGGTCAGTGCTAGAAATACTGATGTGAATATTTGGGAAAGGGCTTCTTTGCACCCCTTGATGGTAATGAATGTTGTGAATGCTATTACAGTTTCTACAATTTTCAGTGATACTTATAAGTAAGAAACACACACTCTTAACTAAAGAATTTACATCCAGGGAATTCGTCACACAAGGAACTACTTAAGCACTGGGGAAGAGATGCCTGGAAATGCAGGAGCACAAGCAAATTTTGTAAAAAATCAAAGAAATAAACCTGTCATGACATAGAGAAAGATAGATGCAAAATCTGCTACTTTATAAGGTATTAGAGAATTCTATAGTACATCATAGTAAAATAAACCAAAGAAATTCCTCTATGTAACTATCTTTGATGACATGTAAATAGCTAAACCTCTGCCATTTAAAAAATATCAACTAAGGCCACTATCTACACATGCTTTTAAGTCAAGGAATTTCACCTTGACTATCTTATCTGAAGCCATAATAATACAACCTGCAGCAACAGATACATCCCCTTCAAACTTGGCATTTCTTTGTTGTCTACCTGTTGTCAGCTGCAAATATGTGCTTTTAACTTTATGCCTCTGCCTTTTCCTCAAGAGGTATGCAGCCTTCCAGGAGGAAAGACTAAATCATATTCCATCTTTTGCCTAATCTTTATCAGTGAGGACACAAGATAGAAAGGAAACCTTTTCTTCCACAATGACTTCCCCTCTACTTTTTCTTTCCACTGGAGTCTTGGGCTTGAGATGGTCTATTATTTAAACTGTCAGCCACCAAAGGAAATTTTCATGTTTGCATCTGAAGCTCTTGCAGGATTCTCTTGAATCCCTTTTGCTGAGATTCCTCCTCTAAAAAAACCACTACCGATCAAAAATCAAACAGTGGAATGCTGCATGCCTTGCTTTACTTCTGCCATAAAGTGTACTTTACTGCCTTTCACTTAAGAACTTTCTGTGGTCCTTTGTATGGGAGAGCAAGTGAATGGCTGGTGTTCCCAGCACTCCAGTTCCCAGACTTCTTCAGAAGATTCTAAGATTGTGGACTGGGAAGAAAGCTGAGAGAAACAGATACTGCAAAGCCTGGAGGAAGCACTAGGGCACACCTCATGGGAAAAGGTTTAAACAGAATTGAGATTGTACTTGATTATTTCTGTCTAACTCAGAACAGAAAATCTGGTAACTGAACAGAATGGTGGAAAACATCTAAGCTAGCAGTAAGATGAATTAATTTTGGTAGGAAAAATGGAAGTCTGTTATGGGTAAAATTGAGGTCTTAACTGTG
Organism: Agapornis canus; assembly: GCA_036873685.1. Lineage (NCBI taxonomy): Eukaryota > Metazoa > Chordata > Aves > Psittaciformes > Psittacidae > Agapornis > Agapornis canus. The sequence goes on from JBAFWW010038970.1 coordinate 66,808, forward strand.
AAATAGGGATATCAGTTTTGCTGGTTGCTGCTTTATGTGATAGGAGACATGAGAACCTGAAAGGCACAGAGTCTACTAAGAAGAACAAAACCACTGACCTTAAAACACAGAAAAAGGGAAACATGAAACAAGAGCAGATCAGAGGCAAAGTTATGTTCCACTACATTGTTGCCAGCAGGAAATGAATTTATTATTTCTTATGCTTCAAACAACTCAGGAAAAACTGCAAGACTTTGAACAGCAAAGACTGGGAAACTAAGCTGGTCTTTAACAGTTTGCAGTAAAACTCAAGGGAGAAATTTTAATGCTGTTAGGCAGCTGCTACTAGAAGCCAATTGGTCTTGGATACAGACCAGGATTAACACTCTGAGAAAAATAGCATCACAGTCTTAAAGATATTCCTATATATTGAACATGATGTATTACATTTTTCAAGCTTTTCCTGAGAGATCATTTTCAGGAATGAAGTAAAGTAATACCGTAACAGATTTCTCCATTTCTAGAGACAAATTTGGTCAATATTGTATTAAACTGGCACAAGATTTGCTCATTAATACCTAGTAATAATGATAGTGTCTTCTTACAATGCAAGCGTAATTCATAAAATGCTACAGTAATTTAATGCCAGGGACTTACTGTGGTTAATAATCCGCACAAATAAGAAGCCTTGACAGAATCAGAAACTTCGGCTAATGCCTGAAAGTCCTCAAGCTATTTCTACGGCTCACTTTCTTTTCCCCCTCTCTCCCCTTTTCTCTTTTCTGAATTATGTCTTTTGGGGTTTTTGAGTTAAATTTCAATGGAGCATTACTTTTCTGCTCAACTACACCTTTTAGAAGAGTCAGAGTCAATACTGTGTCTCTAACACATTTTCTCACTTAAGACTAAGTCTTCTATTTAGTCCTCAAAATAAAAATTCAAGCCACCTTAAGAACTACAACAAAATTTTTTATACCAGTTTATCAGTGACACTAAATCTAATCCATCGGGGAAGAGTCTTTTCTTCTTTTGTTCAAAACAAAGGCTAAATAATCTCATAAGGCCTTGTGGCTGCTTCTTTTTTGGCAGAGGGAGGGCATCCATAACTCATGGTTTCTTTGACAAAGTCTGA
>JBAFWW010038972.1:4903-23553 GCA_036873685.1 Agapornis canus
CCCAGGATACGGTTGGCTTTCTGGGCTGCAAGTGCACACTGAAGTCGGCTCATGTCAATTTTCTCATAGACCACCATCCCCAAGTCCTTCTCTGCAGGTCTGCTCTCAATCTCCTCTTTTCCCAACCTGTAGCTATGCCTGGGATTGCTCCAACCCAGGTGTAGGACCTTGTACCTGTCATGGTTAAACTTCATGAGGTTGGCATCAGCCCACGTCACAAGTGTGTCAAGGTCCCTCTGGATGGCATTCCTTCCCTCCAGTGTATCCAGTTGAGCTCTCTCCGGCCTCAAAATGGCACTCATGCTGCAAACAGGGAAACCATGACAGGCAGCAGTTTGCAGAAATGATAAGTTTCCCTGTTATATTAAGCCCAGTGCTGTCTCCTCGCCACTTGCTTGTCTTTGACGTGCAGCACATACCACTTGGGCTGCTCCAGGTCTGGAGTTAGGACCTCCTGCAACAAGCTCTTTCCACCCCTTCCTTTCCACCAGCCTCTTGCTCACCATCCCCAAGCACTCCTGCCCACTGCCTCCTTCTCAGCAGTCACTTATCAAAGTGCAAGGTGAGTTGCCAAATGAGGGTGAATAGAAGTTAATACTAGAATATTTTCTAGCCCTTAAGGCTCTGATCCTGTGGTTTGTACTTACATGAAGGAAGCAGGAGCAGTCATGTATTTGGGGGCTGTGGGATGGGGCCCTGAGAGTGCCGTGCACCCCTTTCATTGCCGTGCATAGGCACGAAGTCCCTTCCAATCCAAATTATTCTATGATTCTATGATAAAAAGGCACTTAGCAATCGGCCAGCCATAGTGTGCCAAGGCTCAGCCTTGCAAAGAAGGAGTTTAACTGAATGATCTCAAACAGGGGTCAGGCTGCACAGTGTGTTTTGGAAGATGGAAGTGATGATTGATAAAACTAGACTTTATATGAGTATAAAATTAAAGGGTAAAGGTGAGGAGGTGGCAGAGCAGAACTCTGCCTGTGTGTGTGATAGGATGCACCTGCATATTCACTCTTGTTCTTTTTTGTCTCATCATTTATTCATCACAAAGTGCTCTTCAGCATCTCTCTCCTCAGTTGGGGGGAATTATTTTATGGCTTATTTTATTATCACTAGGAGGATGGTGAGTCACTGACATAGATTGCCCAGAGAAGCCATGGCTGCCCCATCCCTGGCAGTGTTCAAGGCCACATTGGATGGGGCTTTGAGCAACCTGGTCTAGTGTGAGGTGTCCTTGCCCATGGCAGGAAGTTGAACTGGAGGAGCTTTACGGTCCCTTTCAACCCAAAGCTTTCTACAACTCTATGCTATTAGCTGAATCCTCAGCAACATAGACCACATTTGAGAATAAGGTCATTGACCCGGAGGCCAGGACAGAATATTTTGGGCTGGAAGGAACTTTTTAAAGTCATTGAGTTGAACCCCTCTGCAATGAGGATTCCCCCAATCACATCAGATCACCACAATGTAGTGCATAGACTGCCACACCAGGATTTGATGATGGTCTTCAGTAGTGACCTATTTCTGAAGCCACAGAAGACAAAAAACCTCCAAACTATGGTGTAATGCACATGGGATCATGGCACATATCTATGGCTTCCTGATCCCAGCCAGCAATTACATTATGGAGATAAAAACACACCAGGCTTCTATAATTATGACTATGAGGGAACTCAGGAAAATACAGAAGATACTTCACACAGACTTAGAAAATGCATTCCTTAGGTGAAATGGTCATTAATGAAACTAGTGGACTGGCATTAATTACAGGAAATTGGCTAATCTCTGTGCAAGTTTTTATTCAATTTCTAAGTATTATATTTTGAAATCTAAGTTCTGGAGTGGCTTTTCTGCCCTCAGTGAATATGAACCACTGTCAACAACAGGGAAGGAGAGCAAGAAGATGGAAGAGCATCTGTCATGGAGCATCTCCTGCTCCAAAATGACAAAAAGAGGACATAAAATGCACGGCAAAAATTTACAAAATAGCTTTCATGGAATGAGCTGGTCTCCATCAGAGAAGAGCTTCCACCTTAGCAAGGTTTCACAAGTTAATGAACCCAAAATGTGGTCAAAAGCCATCCAGTTCAGTGAGATATTTCCCTCCTGGACTATAGAGAAAAGCTTTACATTCAGTCTCAAGTCTCATTGTGAACTTGGACACAGGTCCTCCCAGTAAGTGTGTTCATCCCTGAAATGTGTAATGAGTGGAGGTGACAGGAGTGGATCAGTCCTTCTCCTGCTGCAGTCCCTTTGCTTTTCCTGAGGAGTCGGCTTTGGGACAAAAGTTCCCAGCATCTTTTGCAAGCCCATCTCATCACTTTATCATCTGGAGGCCAGCCACCAGCCATCAGCTAACCAGAGATACCCCCTGCCTGAGATCACACCTGACAACTCTGTCCCCAGAGCCAGGAGATGAACTGAAAATGCAGTGGCAGCAAATAACTCCTACAATCTACAGAGCTGGCGAATGTGTCAAATGCATTTTGGTACTGAACCCTGATCCAATCCCTGGATCCCTGATCCAAATGGGACTCAACTTTTCCTTATTAACAGCTAAGGGCAAGCTTAACATTTTGGTGTTCATTCACACATGAGTTGGATGGACTTTATGAGTAATTGCTGTATGCAGCACTTTCCCAAATCATGCATTATTAAAATCCCACAACTGGAGGAACAAAAATAGATGGAGCTTGCACTCCCATGCTGGTCCAGCTGCACAGCAGGAGGGGCAGCTTCTGCAGCTCCACGCCTTTGCCCCACAGTAAAGCCTCAGTCCGCTTTCCCAGCTGAAATCCCAGAGTTTGTCCCCTTGCTCTTTTGCACTTTATTGCTGCCTTGAAAAGAGAGAGGTGATCCTTGCCTTATCCCAGGTTTCACTCTGGGAGTGGGGGCTGAGGGAAGGCAAGGAGGAAGCTGGGAGCATCCAAGCCACAGGTGGTGTTTTTCCCACTGCCTGCTTTGAAGAAAGTCCTTCAGACCAAGGATAACTGTGCAGACCTGCCTGCCAAACGGGGAGCTTGCCAGAAGGCACTTCTCCTTGCGGATGCTGCCCAGTCCTGGCGTGACCTGCAAGGCACGAGCCAAGCCCTGCCTGCAAGAGCAGCCCTGGATCACACTTTTCCTGACACTTGCCCAGTGTCACTGCCCTGCAAAGAGGCAGCACAGCATACAGCCGTCATCTACAGGTTTTGCCTGTGCAATCAGCAAGCTGCCAGGGCTAGAAAACCAGCCTCAGGAGCTGTGTATTTCATGACATTGGGCTGCTACGTTATAGCGCAGCAAAGCTGTGTTGCTGTCCCTACCTGCTGGGTAAGTCATTGGCAGGGGACCACACATGGTATATAAAATGTCTTGGAAGTCCTTTAGAGAAGGCTGTGGCAGTGTCACTTCAGACCCCACATACATCAATATGAGAACCAGGCAAGGAAGCCTTGAGGTTTAAAAGCACCACACGCACCAATCAGGCTATAAAACAAATGCAAGCCCAAGAAGAGTATCCCATTGGTCAAAATTCATGCTCCACATTAAACAGTGACTGCAGCACTGAAGGAATAAGCCCTGTTCCAATTCATTAAGCTATACGAGTTCTTTGTTCTTCTGTCACTAGTGGGTACAGCTCTATGGAAAACCTGGTGACATACCAGCATGATTGCACGCTTCTTCCAGAGTAGAAGATTCTAGAGTGTGGACTACGGCAGATGTGGCCACTAAGAGCTGCTGCCCATTGCAGCCCCACTCAAAACATCACAGGTTAAAACAATCGTAAGGGAAACTGTGCAGCTGGTGAGCCCTTCACACAGCGTGTGTTTTCAAGCACATTTCAACTCGTGTTCCTGTGTATTGACTTTGTGAGCTTGATGTGTTTCTGAGGAATGGACAGGCAAGCAATCTCCTAAACCCATTGCACAACCCCTGATGAGGCTGTGGATGGGCCATTTTGCAAGGCATCAGTGTAGTCCTCATGGTGGTGGAGTGGGCAAGGACAGATGAGGGGACAAGGGAACACCAGGGAAACTTACAGGGCCAAAGGTGCCTCTCCTGCTTTTATGCCTCAGCACCCAAGCCACTGCTGAGCCAGACCTGCCGCCCCAGGTACCCTGTGTGCTTCTGAAATGACCTCAAAAAGAATCAAAATGGCTTAAAACCACCAAGGCCAAACAGCAGCTGTGAACATCTAGCTGCTCTGAGGAGAGCAGAGAGTTCCTGCAGCTGGACACCACCTCCTTTTGCCCCCAAAGGAGGGTAGGCACTAAGCTTTGCATCTCTAGTGGTGCCCCCTGCACTTTCCATGGTGGGTAGGTGAAGGCCCTCCTGCCCTGTGCCTTCCCGTCAGGAAGGCAGACTGTGAACCAACAGGCATCCTGGATCTGTAGTCTACAATCCATACAGGGGAATGGGAATAGTGTCCATTTTGGAGCGTTCATTCATTTTCTTCTGTCTCTGTGTGCCCACTGTAGGGGTGGAAGCTGGTGCACCACAATTTGCTGGAAGCATTTCTGCCCTTCCAGGCAGTCTCTGCCTACAGGTGCCTGTCAAAGAGAAGCAAGAGCCCGTGTGTTGCATCTTGTGCAGATCACCAGCTATTGGCTGTCACTTCATTGGAAAAAGAGAAGAAATAATATCTGGAAGAGCACTGGAGGCAGAAATTGTTGGTGCTGGCTGGAGGTGCTTATTTGCCATCAGCCAGGTTCTCCTGTGTTAAGGTAATGCAGAGCTAAAAATAAGCATGTGGCCCATTAACCTTCAAGCACCTCAAGCAATTGCCTGGGGAAAAAAGACAGGAGAAATGGGTAGAGTCTGAAAAAATAATTAACAGTGAATAGACACTGAAAGAAGGTGGGAATTACAGAAGAAGTCTTTTCCCAGGGGATCTCTGCTCTTCACACACAAATGCTCACTCAGGCTTCCCTGGCAGGGGCTTGCAGCAGGACTTTGCAGGCAAAGGTTTTATGAAGAAAAAGCTTTTTGCCTTTTGGATTTGAGAGTGGATACTTGCCTGCAATTTTGCTGGCAGCCCAGTATTTCATGCCTTTGGCCTGACCACACAGCTGGGACATACAGGAACTGGAGACTCGCAGTGCATGGGGAAGGAGTGGTGGGAATGGGGGACCTGACTCACACTTAAGGGCACAGAAGAAACCTGGTGGTGTCTGGGGACCTAGACCACTAGTCTGTGCTGAGCTCATTGACACAACCTGTGGAAGCCAAACATATTTTGAAAAACAGACCCTTTGTGCCTTATCAGACATGGGTGGAAACTTATTGGACTGTCTGTGAAGACAAGAAGGGCTGAAGATCATGCAGCTGAGATGATTCTCTGCATCCAGGCTTTGACTTAGGTGCTGGACAGTTTTGGTCCCTGTCCCATTGTGGTCCCAGTAAGGTGCTGGGTGTTCCTCGATCTTCTCCCATGTACACACATACATGCCCATGGAATTACTGCCCCTTGCCAAGATGCTTGGCTGGAGGGAAGGGCATGTCTCTGCCCTCTCTCCCTTTGGAAGGAGCATGGCCCAGGCTGGGGAAGTTTGGGACAACAGCTGCAGCCAATGGGCTGTGCAGACACACAGAGATGTACTGCTTGGGCTCTGCATCACCCCAGTGCACAACACGGAAGAGGTGCAAGATGCAGTCCTTAATCCCTTAGTCTCTCTGTGCCACCTAGAAAACCAACAAGCATTAATAATATGTAATGATCTCACCTCCAGATACTGAGTCATGCTTGCAAAGAGCTCAGGAGTGCCTGCCTGGAAGATCCCACAAAGGCATGTTGTTCTCTCCTGTACCTACCGCCTGTACAGCCCTGAAACAATGTTGGGAGGGATGCAGTATTCAAGTCTATAACACTTCATTCAACACAAAGTCTTAAATGTGCTAAGCAGAAACTGGCTTCTCTAATTAAAAACTATCTTTTTGTAAAAGAATAATGATTAACTTTTCTCTTAACTGAAAATTAAATTTTAATTACATCTGTGTAACTCAAGGCAATTCTCAAGTAACTGGGGAGGTTTTGTTCACCATTTTTACCTAGTAAAAATGCTCAGGTTTCAGCATCTTGCTCTTTTAAATATATCTGGCTTCCAGCGAATATAATTAATGACTACAACCACTTGAATAAGTGGTGCTATGGAGGACTTACCTGCAGCTATTCCTGACAGAGGTGCCTCATAAGACCAAGTTTCCTACAAATCCTACAGTGATTGCCTGCAACACGATAAAGCAAACAGAAGTGCCTACGCTTCTTGCAATTAGAATTTAAAAGTGTAGCTAATTTTTCTACTTGGTTTCTCTCTTCAGAGAACAGAAAGAAAAGTGACACCAGGACACCCGCAGTGGCCCCAGAATTACATGAGCTTTGCATTTGCACCATAGCATGTGGGGGATAGCACCATCCATAGCATCCCTGGGGAAATTTTAAACCCTATCAAAAAGATAGTGCCCTTTTCTTACTTGCAGCTTGATGGGTATTTCCAGAAAAATAAACTCAGTTTGATCTCTTGACATTTCTTCTGTTGTACACCCAGGTTACTCAAAGGCCATATCTACATAGCACAGAGAGAGGGAAGAAAATGAAACCATCTTCCCAGGGTTCCAAGGTCTTGCATTAAGCCAGCTTGAATGATGACGGCCTCTCTCCTGCACTCTGCAACACGTAACAGCTCTTTCCCTCTTTGGTCTCTGAAATTAAACTATTGAAGGTTTTTGGTTTTGTTTTGGCCTTGTTTTGGTTGCTTTTCATTGCCTTTATTTCACTATGGGTCTATATTTTCGAAAACTTGAAACTGAAATAACATCAAACCATATGCCCAGACTGGAATGCAGGAATCCTCGCATCTGTTTAAGAAAACCATTCTATTTCTGTTCATGTTGGTGGAAGAGATTATTTGATAAGGACTTAAAGCCATGAGGTTTGAGATGAGTACGAACACTCATTTCTCAAGGCATAACACCCCCTTCATTTAATATGGGTACGAAAGACATTTTAGTCAGAAGAAACTACCCAGTAATAGCAGCATCCAGGTTTCTTCTTTCTTGGAAGCTGGTATAGGCTGATTTTTAAGCACAGGATATTGCTTTTGTGGGAATGCCAGTCCCAACCAGTCTTCTGCTCCTTGCGAATATCTGGTAGTCTACCTTCTGTATTTTAACATTTCACTTCAAAGTAGGTGTCTGTGGGTAGATGTCACATCCCAACAGAACTTCTACTCTTTTCCATCCATCCTTCACCCAAAATCCCAACCCATCAAATAGGCTCATTTAGCAACATTTTCTTGGCGCCACAGCAAGCAACAACAGGCTGGAAATAATACCAAGGCAGATGCCAGTGGAACACAGCCTGAATCTGGGTTTGCTAAACAGACATGGCTGGGCTGTCAGGACAGGGAGGAAGCAGATGTACTGGAAATGGGGCTGCAGGTGAGCTTGTGAGCCTGAGCGTGGCACTGAAAACACTGCCACCACAGCACTGTAAGAATAAATTCCCTTCCAGCGCTGGGTGCAGCTGCATCAGAGCTGTGCCATCAGCAGTGCCACCAGTCAGACAGGCAGCCTGGCAAACTGCATGAGGGCTCTGTTGTTTTCCACATGAATTATTCACAGTTTTCTGGGGTTTCTGCAGGTGATCTTAAAAATATTTCTGCGGTGAATATTTGTTAAATTATGCATGGTGTTTGTTTTCATTCTGCAGTTCTGCCACCCTTCATCAATATATAAAGCAGAAATCTAGAGAGCTGGCTTTCTTCTGATGGCAAAAATTTCCAGAGTGATCCATCTGGTTATACAGATCTGTATTTGTGCTGCTGCTGCCATTTACTTCAACAGGGCTTCAGTGAGTGAGGAGTGCCTGGGCAAACATGGGACTAAAGCATTCCTTCCTATGATGAGGAAGAACAGAAGGGCAGGTCTGCACTGCCTGGAGACTGCTGTGTACACCTGAACTGCTTTGAAACACCTCAAGCAACATGATGGAGTCCAACAAAATTAATGTTGAAACCCCAAAATAACAGTAAGATTCAGATGTAATAAATAATGGCTGTCTGCTTGAGATGGAGCTGGTGTTTCAGTGATGGTGAAGGAAGGGCCACAATGACAGTCAGAAGTAAGAACATTGTAACGTGCACTCTTTTCTTCTCCCGGTTTCCAACAAAAACTGCCTGTGGCTTTCCCTTGGAACACCTTCAGGGTCTGGTTCTCAATGTGTACATACAGGTAAAATCACCCCAGGAACATACACAGGCATTACCTACTTTGCAAATTGGGTCTTTAATTGCTTATGAGACATGACTGAAGCAGCAACCGAATTTGCTGTAACTGGTGTAAAACTAAGACAACTGATGGAAAAATCTTGCTTGCTCTCAGTTGTCGCCACCCTGAAATGAAGGATGCGTCAGTCAGAATGAGAGCCAAAATTTGCAACTGGGATTCTCACAACCATTCACAGCCAGTTTATTTAATTTGGACCCGGCTAGAAAGCCCTTCATCATTGTATTTCTTCTGAAAAATCCCAGTTTTTAAAGAAGAAGTGTTCAAACTTCCACAATAACTAAAAACTTTGTAATTTTTTTAAGAGGAACTGGGTTCCCCAACAGCTTCAGCAAAAACAAGGAAGATTTCAACTGATACTTGCCATTCAAAAATCCAAATATAAATTTGCTTCTCAAACCTACCAGGGATTCTGAAAGAAAGTATAACTACATAAATAGTACCTCCCCCAAAAAGTAAATGAAAATTTCAAAATGCTTGTGTATATTGAATGTCAGTAGTAATAGATGGGGAGGAATGTGTCTAGCTTAACTTCCCCTTAGTCAGCTTGGCTGCATTTACTCAGCTGAGCATGCTGGCTGCAGGCAGGGTGGGAGTCTTTGGAGCAGATGTAGATGTCTAGCAATGGAGTGAAATAGGCACTTCCAGGACATGATACATCTTATCCCAGAGAAGCTGCCTAAAATAGATCAGACAAATTGCAGCTCCTAAAACACTCATTCCTTTCAGCTCTAGAGCAAGCCTGGATGGTGGGGTCTGTTGGAGAAGTCTGGATGATGTACGTGTTGCCCTTAACGGCAGGTGGGGCAGATCCCACCCAGGATTAAGTCGGATTTTCAAATCTAATCCATTGCAGTAGCTGGTAGCTGTGCCAGAGATGGGCCAAACTCCACTCCAAAGGCAGATGGAAGGTTTGCTTCACTGCTCCGTTTTATGTTCAGTCTCAATGTATTGATAATCTGCAATATTTATTATATTAGTAATTTAGAGTATCAAACTATTTTGGTACCTTATGATAGCCAATTTCCCATATTCCCGTGCCCCTGGCACCATTTGGAGGCATCACAGTGCCAGCACATAGTGACCCTGAGTCTGGCTGCTGCACCCAGGCAGTTTAAGGCTGATGAGCTCTGAGGTTTACCCTCTTATTAGTCCCCTGGTACCTGGTCTTCTACCTTTCACTGCTGGTTACAATTTGATTCCAGCTACTTCAGTCCTCCAGGTCATCTGATTACCACCTCCCCATCTCCCCAGGCACGACAAAACCTCACAAGCTTGTGTCAACACCACGTTTAATTGGTGCCCTCACATTCTGAGGTCATTACTAAAAGGCTGAGCCCAGAACAGATGCTTTCTTTAAATCTGACGTAATAAAAAGGATACTCAAGTTGTTGGATTCTTTTTACCAAACTGTAGCTCACAAGTATTTAAGTCCTTAAATAGTGACTGGCAAGCTATACTTTGTCACACTAACAGTATAATTTAATGAATTGTCCTTTTAGAAAACCAAATCCATATAAAGGAACCCAGAATTATGTAGAAGGATCATACTGGTGAAATCCTGGATTTTGTTATGCATATTAATGCATCAAACAGGTGTACTCCTAAAGAAATTTTCTGGTATTGCAGTATGACAGAAAGGTATTGCAGCCCAGATTACTAATACCTTGCCAACCATCTCAGTGTATAGAGATCATCATTATTTGCCACTCAGACTCCACAGCAATACTGAATGTAAATATATTTACCAATATTCTTATAAATGGAGATTACAGCTTTGCACATTCCAGCTGTGAACATGCTAGGAGAAGAGACAGGCTCCATCTGCTATTGTGTTTGCTCAGGTGGCTGAAAAAAAATAAACACCAATTTAAAGGAATATTTCATTAAAGAACAGGGACTTTATGCTTTGAAAAACATCCAAGTTATCAGTCAGCTTCCTGTAGCCTCCGAGTCCATTTGGAGCTGCTGCTGGCCAGTATAACAACATCGATCTCTCTAGTTTTGCTGCAATTGCTTCTTTGTCCAAGTGTATTAATTGCTAGTATCAGTTCCGTACTGTCAGGTTGCTGCCCAGGACGTCCCCTGCAATGCCACACCTACCCTGAGGTGCAGGGCACTGACAGCCCTTGCTGTCACAGCAAAGGCAGCCCTGCAGGAATGCTGAATTGGCACAGCAAGTGGGACATGCTGAGAGCACTGGGAGCAAATACACATCCATCATCCAATAGGTCCAGCAAAGAGAGATGGGCTCGTGGTTTTCTAGCTTATGTATTCTGCCCGTGGTGTTTAACTAACAGCAGAATCACATTAAAGTATTTTATAAAACTTCCCAGCCCACCAGCATTGTGTGAGTTCAGGTTCCTCAGGGGAGGTGATGCGAGTCTGTACTTTTAATGAGTTTTGCCACGACCTCTGTCAGGAGCCAGTAGTTTCTTGCACAAGGGAAATGTTAGAGGAGTCCAGAAGAGAAATTAGCTGCTAGCAAGAAGAAATTGGCATAAGAAAATGAGACTCAGCAAGGAAAGAGAACAAATGTATGCTACTGGGGCCCATTTCTCTTCTCTTTCCAGACAGCTCTGTGCCATGTTAACCCTTGCAGTCTCAGGTAAGTCACTCCTGAAGAAGGGTACAAAGGAGCTGGCTTCTGTCTCTTCCAGTCTGAGTATTTGCATTACAAAGCAAACACTGGGTTCTGCAATTTGAGCTGTACCTGTGTATTTCCTAAAAGCAATTTAAGAACCAACTTTAAGAACCACCAAACAAGCTTTGCCAATCCCCAGGAGGCAATGATATTTAAGCATGTAAAGGCAAGATTGTTGCTTCCTCATCAAATTGCAGGGACAAAATTAAAAGTTCCGGATATTTGTCTTGACTAACAAAATCATGAATTCAGCTTAACATATCCAGTCCCAACACTGGGAAAACTGATTTGTCTTGCAGGCACTAGAAACATAATGAAGACATTCTCTTGTCTCATTCTCTCCTGTAAATATATGAACCTGATTAGGGGGAATTAAAATTGTTGCTCCCAGATTTGCCCTGTTCTTTGGAAAACTGCACCCCGCTGCGCCCTGCTTCCCCCCCCTCCCCCCCCCCAAGCTCTGTTAGCAGTGGTGTGTGTGATTCAGAAGCTGCAAGTAAGGAACAATCTGCAACTGATGTATTTATAGTGCTGCAAAGAGGGCACCTGGAAAGACTGACACAAATTCAGATATCAATGGCTCCCATAATCCTTTTTTGGCAGGAGGGATGGACAGATGACCCAGTAGGTTCTTTTCATCTGGAATATCTATGAACCTAAAAGTGGTGCTGAGTTGATTTCCTAAAATAGTGCTTCGAGCATTACTGGGCACATCCACTTAGAGCAGGGGAGCAAGGCGTAGATGTAGGGGGCTAGTACTAGGGCACCATGTGCAGTCTCACCTCCTGGAGAAGTGACTGTGCCAGCAAGTTGCCTTTAGCCTGGTCAGCATCCTGCTGTGCATGGCTGAGAAGTTCCCAGTTCTGTAGCAGGGTCAGTGAGAGCTCAGCACTTTCTGGGCTACACTCTGCTTCATGCAGCGGGCATGACTCTTGTCTTGCCCTGCTCCACTGGCAACACAATGTTTCCGACCTCCCAGAGATGCTACCTTGATAGGTCTTTGTGAGAACAAGGTATTACAGCAGTGGGAGCTTGGAATAAAAAGCAAGACAGGATAATTTCCAGACCTTGTTATGAGAAGGAAAAAGCCAGCAGGTAAAGGATCAGGAACATACTGCTTCTGGGAGTGATAGGACAGCATGACAACAGGACCTTTTCAGCACAGCACCTTTCCAAAAACAGGACTAAGGCTGGGGTCGGGAAGACCAAGCTGTCCAGTCTTGCACATTCATAGCTGTGTCTTGACACACAGCCCTGTGCAAGCCTAAGTACATGGTGTCCTCTGGTTCTATGTCCCAGCCTACAGCCTCACTTGCCAGATCCAGCTACCTGTGGGATCCATGATTAGCTGCAGATAGCAGTGTTCCATGCTCAAAGCAGCTCCTTCTTTGTGCAGTGGCCACTCTTGTAAACTTAATGTGTTACACATGAGGTCTGATGTGTCGAAATGGGCCCATTGAGTTCATGGTGTTGTCTCCCTAAGTGGAAAAGAGACACTGACATGTCAGGGAACCAGGGAATCAGGCTGGAGAATCAGCTAAGCAATCAGCACAGTTGGGGTGACCACAGAAAAGAGAAGCAGAGCAACCGTATCATCAGAGTGAGGTTCGGATAATTTTACTTGCTTAAGCACTTTTCAGCATTTATGAGGAAATCACATACAGTTTATCTATGGAGAAAAGGCATTTTATCAAACTATGTTTTTATGTAAACTAATTAATATATGGTGTTTGAATGATTATGTTTCTAAATGCCCAAACTGATAATACCCCTGCAGCCTGATGTTAGCGGAGCCATTTAAGTGATTTGTACTCAGCATAAAACCCATCTCTCATCCTGTCTGTAATTTAGCCTTGCTTGGAAAATGAACCATCTTTTGAAAATTCATCATGCTTAGTCAAATGGAAATAGCTACATTCCTATTCAGACTCTTTTAATATTTTGCTTTCCCTCATCCCCCCCCCCCCCCCATCCATCCTAAGTCATAATAACCACTGGGAATACCTATTTCAATGAGCATCTCTTGATTCTCCACTGCTTGGTTAGGACACACCTGTGCTGTTCCTTTCCTTTCATACTCTTATGACCAGATGAGGAATAGGATTTTACTATGGTCTTCTAAAAATGTGGGTTTTCACTTCAGCACTTCCAGCCTTACCCTGTAGACATTTACATGGGAATGATTTGTACCAAACAGTTCTCTGTAACTGAGGAGAAAAAAAACACTCTGCTTATTCAGGATGGAAAATGACCTATCTGCAGCGGAGTGTGGGATCCTTCCTTTGATCTTTGGAATGTTGCAAAGTAATAATAGGATAATCCTATCTCTGTGCCCACATATTTGTTACCAGCCTGGGTGGGGCTCTGCATATACAACAGGGACTTGCAACTAGAAGTTGGCACTGATTTTGCTAGGTTGGGGGAAAAAATATGCCTCCCCTCCTCCCACCTATCTGTCTTTACCTGCCATTTTCTAGCTAAGCTCTTCAATCAGTCCTGTGCTTGGTTCTCTTTCCCCGCAAGCCTTCTCCCCACCATCCATCACTTGGTCTCACACTAATGCTATGCTTCTGTCTCCCTTCTCAAGTGGCTGCCTCCTGCAAGCTCCATCTCTGCATTTCTTTATCTGTGGTGCAGCTTTGAAAAGTCTCAATGCCAAGTTTTTGTCAAGGTTGTCCAACCAGTCTGGAGCACAACAGGACACAGAACTGTATTCTGCTGTCCTCAAGGTCCTGCTGGTATTGACTTTGCTCACTGTTTGGTTACAGTGTTCAAACCTGAAATGTTAGCTCCACCTCAGCTTTGCTATTACAGAAAACAAGTGGAAATCTGCTGATCAAAATTCCCATGTACCTCAACTGGGCTAGGATTTCAGTTGGCTGTCTCTTTGAAATGTATCTTTCAGTACTGGATCTTTGCCTCACTCACTGCCAGGAAGGTCAGTCCTTGGCTAAGGTCACTGGCAGCTTCCAGTGTATTTTAATGTTTCTTGTGTTTCTGAAGTCATATTCTGACACTGTACCGGAGTATGAAGATGACCTTTGGTCCTTACCCAGTATCCTGCAGCAAAGCCTTGACTCAGAGTGTATCACTGGTTTTCAGTAAGGACACTCTATACAGCACAGACCCACATCAAAGTAATGTAAAAATGCGAGCTTACATATTAAAGATTGCAGCAAGTCTTGAAGATGTCATTCATAATCTGTCACTAAACATACAGGAACACACTTCTGGCGGTGTAAGAAGACAGGTGCCTACCCATGCGGGCCAGTACCGCAGTAGACTTCATGCGGCACACAGCCACCTTCATTACCTCTGAACACTCACCTCAGCCCTTGTGCCAGGGCAATATGGCAGGATTTTGCTACATTCCATTTAGCTCTGTAGCTGAGATGGTTTGGAAAGATCTGGGTCAGGCTCAAAGGAAAAGCACTTCAGCAGGCTTTCTGGGTTTCTTTTCAGAATGCACTTGTACAAATGAAGCACAGTATGTAGCCAGGAAAAGCTCTCACCCTGTCCTCAGCAGAGCACACGGGCTCTGCAAGGGGCACCACTCTTGTTCTACAGCACACAGACCCCGCAAAGGGCAAAGCTCCTTTTGTCCTGCACTCTGTCCTGCTAGGACACAAGGGATCCGACCCACGGAGTGCTACAAAAGAACCGAAGAGAGCCAGAGATACAGGGACCAAGTGCTTTCTGCAGCACTACTTATACCTTCCTGGGTAGCTCTGGGCTTGTTGCTGCACCTTTCTGAGTTCTTTCCTGTTGGTAAAAATGAGGCTAGTGTTACAAACAATCCACCTGGGTACTCTGGTCAGTCATGCATCTGCATCATCTGAGTATTATCTTGACTGTTGTGTTTGGATTCCTGGCTCCTAGAGCTCCTCTTTACTTCTGATCTGTCCTCCTTGGTCCTATTTCTTTTGTATCTGGGATAATCACAGGCATCTGCTACCCAGACTCAGCAGCTTTTTCAGATTATGCAGCTTCTGAGAGAACATTAGCCTATTTTGTCAATATGAAGATAGGGGCTGTATTTACCACCCGCGCTGATGCAATGCCCTCTGAGACATTTGTAGGAAGACCCGGCTATCTCATGGTTTTGTACTCTGCCAGGCACAGAGATAAAGAGGGAAGAGCAAATTCTGGGAAGAAGGAGCACAACATGAACCAAAACTTAGTTTGCCAGCTACAGAAGGTCATTTTAACTTTGTAATGTCACAAAGAAATAAACAATGAACTTGGTGGGGTTTTTATGATGAAGCTGCATTAGAACTGTGCATTTCAAAGTAATGCAGACAAAAGGGGGCCAAGGCAGTTCTGCTACATGAGGCTGGTGGTTTAAGGGGGTCATGAATAAGTGAGGGTATGTCAATCAGGATCTTGATTTTGCAGGTCAGGGCCAGCTCTTATTTTTCAGGTAAAGTCCAGCCCTTGGGAAGAAAGACCTGTGACACCTGACTGACTTACCTATGCATGGAACGTCTCTAAGATAAATCATCTATTTATCCAGAAGGACAAATTAACTTCTTTTTTTTTTTTTTCACTGGGGTTAAACCAGGGTAATTCTGTGGTAACAGGAGAATTATCTGCAGATTCACTGGTTTGAATGGGCTCAACAGCTTCTCCTGCTTAAAGCTGAGGGCTGCAGCACTGAACAGTCAACAGTGGGAGAAAAGGGAAGAGTTTGCCTGCCAAAAGATGATAATAGCAGGGAGAAGGAGATTTACACAATTCAGGTCCATGGGTAATTGGTTCCACATACAAATATTTTCATGAAAAGGCTTTTAATTCCTAAATTGGCACTCATTTCTGAGCAGCCCAGATTATCACACTTTGCCTTTTATATTTGCTTGCTTGCCAGGTTATATTAGTTGTTAAAAAGACCTTGACTCTAAGGCTTCCTGTGCCCACTATGCTGCTGCCCAAAATGGCAAGACTCATGCTCATGCCTGTTCCTGAAATGTCAAAATGGATTTTTCTCCCATGAGGTAGAAGTAATTTCTGAAAAATATACACTGAAATACTCAGCTAAAATGAGCATTTTCATCTTATTGACCAAACAGACTGCAGTCTTCATTTTTGCATAGTGTATTTTTGTATATAGCATCAATAGGCACAGCCCCAAAATATCAAAATGAGATAAAGACAGCAGTGTGACCATTACATGCTCTTAATGGGAGTTTACATTTAATTTTCATGGAAGTTCATTAGTAGTGGGAAATCTTTTAGCCAATCTTCTGAAGGATTGTGCCTAACAATTTATGTTCCCGTGTTCTGACCAGCCAACCTTAAACAGGGAAGACAAACATGAAGGTGATTCACATCAGCTCAATTTAGCCATCTGAAAAGCCCTCCCACCAAGAAAGACACACCCCCAAACCCTTCAGTGAAAACAGTTTGGGAGGTTGGACCAAATTTCTCTAAAGAATCTCCCTTCACAGAAAATCAGACAGTAATTTGATGAGCTGCTGAACCATGGTGTTTATCATCTTGTCTGTCTTCAATTTGTTTGCACTCGCTGCTGTAGATTTATATCAGAAATCTGCTATTGGAACAAGCGTCTCAGACACATCACATACCAGCTGTTGTCACTGGGTTTCACATCATAAACTTTAGATGTGTAAGAAAGAGCAAGATGCATTTTTAATGCAGCAAGGATTACAGTAAGCTGCAACACAGATTACATATGCAGTATATTATGTCAAAAAGTAACAGTAAGATGAAAGATTAAGAAAACAATAGTAAGAAACATTAATTTCTAAAATCTGAGCTGGTTCTTTGCAGAAATATTGAAGCAGCACCAAATATTCCAGCTATATATGTGCAGGCTAATATTCCTGTGCTCCTCAATGTGCTCCTCTGCAAGTGGTAGATGGAGCATTTAATTTTTTTCATTCTCACCTACAGGTGCCTCAGACTCAGTTCTTGTACATGTGCAGAATAAGGAACAACAGCATTAGTTCTGAGGCTTTTGTCCTTCTGAAAACCAAACTGCTGGGGAGAAAACAAAATTCCATCACTTTCATGGCTGCTTTGTAATGACATCAGGTGTCACCCCTGCAGGCTCTGGCGCAGAGAAGAGGGATTCAGTGAACCTCTGCTGACCAAGCACACAGGAAGCAATCTAGCCGCTGCAACATGGAACTTGGCACAGATTAATTTGTCCTGCTGAGAAGCATACATTACATATAATGCCAAGACATGGTGAAAATGAATGGCTCTGAATACCTTCTCGCTTTGGAACCTATTGTCACATTTTAGAGTCTCAGGGTGGAGCTTCAGGATGGATTATTACTTTCTTGCCCTCCTGCCCAGTATGCCTCTTTGGGACTGTGGTTTAAAGATTTTGGGAGAGGAAGTTTAATATGAGATGCATCACAGAAATGTGAGATTACACAGCAGCTCCTCTGCTGCAAGATGCTCTTCTTTCCCATTGCCTGTGGGAAGTTTCGAGCCCAGTAACTTGCTGTTGGCACTGTTGATAGACCAAGAAAATAATGTTTGAAAGCATGAGGTACCCTCTACCCTGTGAACTTTCCTATCAAATTGACATACAGTAGTGATGCAAAATGCAGTCTGCAGATAAATGGGGACTCTGAGTTTCCAGTGCTATCAGTCTGGCACCTTTTCTGAATTCTAAATACTCTTGAAGATATAAATGGGGGTGGTGAGGAGGAGAGCTAAATGCAATACTGGTATCTTTGCTTCCCATCAAAATGCTAAAATTAAATCCTTTTCAGTAAGAATTTCCATTCAAGAGTAATGTCAACTATGAGAGACAAGGACATTGTTACTAACATAATAATTTATCGTTGTTTTTTTTTTTAATCAGAAGACAAAACAAACTAGCAAAGAACATCCAGGATAATATAAGTCCATTTAATTAAAACATTGCATTTCACATACGTTTGTTGTTTTGGAGTTTTTCATTTGGTTGGTTGGTTTGGTTTTTTTTTGTCTTGTGCTCGGGATGCTTCCAGCCAAAGGTCTAGCAAGTTATAAATAAATAGATCAAGGTACTGCAAACATTTTTTTCCCCTCTTCAAAAGTGGAAACAGAAAAACAGTCTAAAAGGGAACAGGGTCAGAATGATCTTTGCAGTTGCTGCAAGGACTGCCTGCTCGAAGTTGGAATTACGGGGTTTTTATGCATCATCTGACTTTGGTTATTGAATGAGTGAAATGAAGAAAAAGGGAAAGATACAGTTTTCTTGGTTAGAATAATTAATAATTTATACCAACAGTACTCAGTGTGTGATAGTAAACTAGCAGAAGAAGGGGCCTATGATGACACATGCACATGGTGAAAGGAGATGGGCTCTTACCTAGTTGCCCTCATTCTGTTGGTGCTTCTACTGAGTATGAGCCTTGTCTGGATAAAGACTACAGAAACAGGTTTACATCTGCTTTGGAGTTCTCAGCTGAGATGAAGCAATTCACCTTCCTGCTTCTCTCTGTCAGACAGGATTTTTCCCAGTGTTCACACAGGATCAGATCTCTGCTCGGCATATTGAGAACCTTCAGCCATAACAATCTACACGAAGAAAAGGTGGAAGAAACAAAACTTCATTGTTCCCTTGTCCTGGGTTCAGCAGTTGCAGTCAGTTTTTCTTCTCTTTAGTAGATGTGTTTTGACTTAACCCGGGAACAAGGCTGATAAGGCTGATGTTTTAGGTTGTTGCTTAGCGATGTTTGCCCTGACCAAGGACTTTGTGAGCCTCATGCTCTGCCGGGGAGAA
>JBAFWW010038974.1:0-13507 GCA_036873685.1 Agapornis canus
TTTTTTATTTTTTTTTTTTATGTTGTATGATCATTTCCTTTCAGATTCTCTGGAAATTCTTTTTCATTTTCTACAAAATTATGGTGATATTTCAATCCTATAAATATTTCAAAGGAGTCTCATGCACAAATGGCCTCAGCTTAAAATGTTCTGCATACTGTTGTATCTACTCTGCAATGTGTGTTTTAGAAACTCAGTTTGCCCTCAGTGGTCTTATTTGTTTTTCAGAACTGTTCAAATGGGATTCATCTAGGATATGATTAGCAGAAAGGTAGACCCTAATATGCTGATCAAATGATTTTTGCATTGACATTCTTTCTGAGAAGTTGAAGCACATGAATTTTAAATGCTTCTACTCAGAAAGTTTAAATGGGGGACTGATATATCATCTTTAAGTTTTCCACAATCCTGTAAAGCTGCAGTTCAGAATGGAGAGCAGATCCATAAAGTCTTGAAGTTGCTTTGTGTACACTGCACATGCTGCTCCACATTTCCTGTCCTGTTTGAGTCCTCTAAGGAAAACTCTCAGCCTGTTATGAGGTGGAAGCTACAGGAGATTGAAAGAAGTGGGCAAAGAGAGTCTTCAGCTTCAGTAATTGGAGAAATGATTTTAGAGGTAGGAGTTTTATCATTACTGAGCATCAGTACTTACAGAGAAGGCAAGCTGAAAGGTTGAATTTTGTATTTTGGCAGTATCAGCTGAAGTTCTGACTACATAATGAGGAATAAAAAATTATGTTACCCAGCACTTTTTACTCAAAACAAAGCTTGAATTTTAACCAAGTCCAATCTGACAAAAGACCACAAATAACTGGGAAATTGCAGTATGCTTTATTCCATTCTAGATCTTACTTTAGCAGACTTAGAGGTAAAAGTTAAAAGTTTTGCCTGAATACACTCACTAATCGGCTGTATTATCAGGAGTGTAAGGAGGGTACCAAGTCCTAGGACGATATGGTCCTAACATATCACAGGGAAGCAATCTTGACTGAGAAGCACCAAATGGTTTAGGCTTTCCGACTGTTATCAGGAATGTTTTATGTTACTTACAACATGGACAAAGCCTTGGGTGGCATGGTTTTGTGTGAGGTGTCCCTTACAGCAGGGGGGTTGGAACTAGATGATCTCAAGGTCCTTTCCAACCCTAACTATTCTATGATTCTATGATCTCCTCTTAGGTAAGATTCATTTCTCTGCTCAATTTTTTGTTATTTGATTTTCCTGTAAGTTAATATTCTTTCTGGTATTACAAGTGAGTATCTGGATAAATATCATTCAGGTTGTTTGGCTAACTTGAAACAGCAGAGATGGAAATTAGATGAAGGCATTTAAGAGGAGTTCCCAGATCTCTTACTAGCTTCCTGTATTACTTGGGAAAATGAGTTGCAACTCATGCCAAAGTTCCCCTAATCCAAAAGGATAGGAACATTTATTCTTTTTTCTCTGATTTGTTTTATTTTGTCCAGCTTGTCCATACAGGTCTCTAACTTTTCCACATACAAAGATCTTGGGTTTGAAGCAATCATGAGAGTAGATCAAGTAAATTGTTGTCTCCTAAAGGAAGGCTTCTTGTGTGTACATCTACATGCATCTAAGTGACTGCCTAAGGGGATTAATCTCTCCTTCCAGAGGTAGGGTTTCAAGGTTTTTGTTAACTCACACTTGTACTTTAGTTTTATTTGTGTCGTGGTTCTTTGTAAGACCTGAAAACAAGCCATCTTTTGAAATAAACAGCCTCTCTCTGTAATATGGTCCAATGGCTTTAGGCAATAAGACTTCATATGGAGCCTTTAACACTTAAGATTATTTTTTTGGTAGTTTATGTTCTCAGCCTGATATCTTAGAGGTTTTACAGGGCATTGCCAAAGGTTCTTCACCTTTCCCAATAAATTCCTTTACATCCTCAGTATGGTAATTATCTGTGAAACAATGGAAAATCTTGTAAAATCCACATGCAATACTTTTTCCATGCCATGTTTGGAAAGATTGCACAATGTGTTAGTAAATGAGTGGAGAATGTAGGTGTCATAAGTGTTATTACAAGACACTGAAAACTAATAGCAAAAATATAGGTACATCAGAAATAAAATTATCCCTGCTAAAGTGAATTTCTGCAATAGCGTCTCCACTAAATAAAAATAAGAAGGAATCTTAACTGTCTGGATGCTTGGATAGGTAAGCAGAGCATGGACAGATGGACTGATGAGAAATAATTTAGTAATATTCTACTTTCTTAAAGAAAAATATCCAAAGCCTTTGAAGTCCCTGTTTGTGATATCTCTTCACTCCTAAGTGGATGACATGTCAGGTGGATGAGAGATAATCAGGTAGCCTGAGGGTAATCACTTTAAAGGATTAAATGGAGAGAATGACTTGATAGATGTACCTGTTGAATTCAGTCATTGGGGTTTATTTTCCCTACCAATTGTCAAAAAATCCCTCTCCCATCATCCTTCGAGATAATTTAAAAATTAAAGCCTTGATATAATTCTCAAGAGATGTTTTCTATTTAATTGTTTTGTACTCTATTTGTGATCATACTGGGACCCTCCTAAAGAGAATCAGCACAGGTAAAACCGGGGGAGTGGAGCATGACAAGAGATTTTCTTTGTTGTTACATTTATGTATTTGCTAATCATCTTTATCTGGCTTTATTTTTCTCCCTTAGTCCATGACCAGAATTTAATTGCAGAACACACAGTGCAAAGCATGGATCTACTTTACACGCACACCTCCCCAAACTATGGCAGCTCGTGTTTTGGTCATTCATGTTACAGCAGCAGGGCCAGATGCCAGGTTTGCATTTTAGACCAGCCTCTGTAAAGTTTCTGGGAAATAAACTGTTTCATATGAGATTTTCTCTTAACTTGTATTTATATGAAACAATTGAAGGGTAAGATTCTGCTGCAGATTAAATAACCTGAATAGAGGTGTCCACGTGTTAGGTAGGTACCTAAGGTAGGTACCTTAGCTCCCTCTATACTCAGCGACTATGGTCATTGAAGGGTCTGCTTCACTGTTCAAATTTAAGGTGCATAGTACCTTATATTAGAGCAGGTAGGGCATTTCAGTGTATCCTGCTCTGTTTCCATTCACTGTTCTATAGGGCATGAGCTTTTTTGTGCCCAATGTCACATCTACTGAGCCCATAAAGATGTCTTGGCTGTTTGGGATTTCTCTCCCTTCATATACAAGTACCTAAATGGCAGTGTCTTTGTCTGGAGCTGCATCACCCCAGGTACTGCAAAGCAGTGTAAATCTTTTAGATATCGCTATTACAATTTTTGATGGTAAGGGAAGTATTTATTTTTCTGCTGCCTCCATAGGAGACTTCTGAATCTCAGGAATGTATTTTCTGTTAGATTTCATCACAACTTTATTCCTTCTTATGATGTTCAGGATATGCATTTCTTTAGTGTCATTCATCTTCCCACAACTTAAATGCCATTTTGCCCACAACTGTAAACTTTTGATGGTCTCATATGTTTTGTTCTGTGCTGCAGGCAGAATTAAAAATCATGCCAGTCTTGTTTCAGTATTTAGGCTGTGCTGGAAACCAGGGCAGGAAATTGATTCCAGCAGTTAACCCTTATTTTTTTAACCAGAAGTCTTCATAATAAGATCAGTATGCAAATCTGAGATGAGGATGGCAATGACTACACCTTCTTCCCCTCCGCCTCCAGAGACCACATTGATTTCCTGTATAGTAACATTGTTTTAGAAGACAAAATAAATACTTTTTATTAGGTGAAATCATGTCTGAACGCTACACAGGCGGTTACAGGAGATGCAGTTATTGCCTTCATGGGGCTAATTTTACCATCAAGGACTTCTTGTTCATAAAAACACCCGAAAAGAAGAAACCCCCTAAAACCAAAACCAGGCCAAAATGAACAAAAAAACCACAAACATTTTCCTCCCTAGTATAATACTGAATTGATTAAAACACTGATACCAGAAGTCATGAAATGCATACCTTATTAAAAGCTAAGTTTTACAGTCCTTTATCCATCTAATTAATTTGGTTTTCTACTATAATCGTTCTTTTAATCATTGTCTTTTCAATTTCTTTATTTCTCTCAGATCATTTTCTTTCACTATGCCCTGATGCTTCAATTCTACACCAAAATGCTCAGCAACTATCTCACTTGTAAAACCTTTAAAATATGTTTTAATCTAGAACTATCAACCAGTGCTTTCGAGCTTTTCATTTGTATGCAGTAAGGATGCTCTTCCAGGGGGAGGGCAACACCTCCAAATGAAATATAAAGCAGTATCTTAAATTACTCAAATGTTCAATATGGCACCAGTAACTGTTACATATATTTTTCACTCTTTCTAAGATTCAAATACATATGCTCAGCAATTACTGTTACATTTGCATAATAGGACATTTTTTGATTAGCATATCTTGGACTTCTTTTTTGCATTTTTTTAAGTGTGCTTACTTTCATTCTGTAATTTGTCCTTATTCCCTCTTCATGTTCTATTACACCTGTTCATGTTTTCCTTTGCTCTTATTTTGTTTTCCTGAGGGTTTGCTGTCTCCAAAGCTTTGTTTAGTATTTGATTTTGTAGTTAACATCACACAGTAATCGGATAACAGGAAGACAAGGCATATGATATATTAAATATTAATGAATAAATTGTGGAACAATGTGATAAATGCCATGTCTTTACAGAGGGTAGCCAGGAAATAGAATGATACACCACAAGATTCTACAAAAATTGTAAAATCCTTTATAGTTACACAGCATTTCATGCTATCTCAAGTTTTTGTACTCCAAAGGAAGTATGTCATGTTTTCCTCAGCTTTGTATGTTTTATAGGATTTAAACACACTAACTGCAACTATAGCCATGCAGAACCTCATTGAAATAGGCTGGACCAGATTCTTTGTGCAGCCTTGTCAGAAAATAAGCACAATAAAGCAAATCAGAGATAGATAGATATGTAACTAAACTACATAGGAAAATGAGCAATGAATCAAATCATTACTGCATAGCAAGAAGAGAGATTAAGAAGAAATACATCACCAGTTTGTGTGACATGGTTTAGTGTGTGGTGTCCCTGCCCATGGCAGGGGGGTTGGAACTAGATGACCCTAAGGTCCTTTCCAACTCTAACTATTCTATGATTCTGATTCCCTCTTTGCCTGCTTTACAGGAGGGAGATGTAAGCCAGCATTTAGGTAGCTATACAAATGTAAATATAACATTCCTTCAGTGAAATCAATTGGATTTTCAGTTGTGTGGAAGTCTGTAATACTTTTGTGCCACAGTATTCTACTGGTCTTTTTGTTCAATTTTATTTATATTATTTGCAAAATACTGCAATTATTTTAACATCAGGATAAAAATCTGTATAATTTTGTTACCATTGCTTCATTAGTTTCAAGCCTCAAAATAGGTTCTTGGTACAATCTTACTTGTAATATCTTGAGATCTCAAATGAAATGGTGGCCTGGTCGGGTTCATCTTCCTGTTCATGGCTTTGATCAATGAATTCATTGATTTCTGTAATTAAGTGAGTTGGAAGTAAATCACAGCCCTTTGCTGCATGTAACTCATCAGAGCTGATGGCTGAATCTTAATAAGCTGTTTTGTGTGGTCATGTGCCAGAGCAGCTAGGTGTTAGCAGTTTTCCTAGTGCTACAATTCCATGTAGCAATCTGTGGTTATAATTGACTCTGCCAGGACAAAAGAAAGAGGAGGTGGAATGGCATTAGATTAAAATGAAACAGTGTAGTGCAGGGTATTTAGCTCAATGAACATGAAATTTTCCTTTTTTTTTTTTTTTTTTTTTTTTTTTGGCATAAGCAGTGTTTCACATTTAGATGCGTGCCTGGAGAAAGAGATCTGAGAGTGTTCCCTGTTTAGAAAAGAGAAAATAAAAAAAAAACTAAACAAACCATGAAAAATAACAGCAACTCTGAAAATCAAACATCAAGGTGTTTAATTGTCAAGGATAATGGCAACGCCTGTGTAGTGTTCTTTAGAATCTTGGTGCCCATGTTGTGTAATTAACATACAGTACAGGAATGCAAAAGCAATGTTATTGTGGTACTCCTTGGAAAAAAGAACATGAAACCCAAAATCAAGATCTGGTGCTTGTCACAAAAAAACGTAAGTCAGAATATAGGCAAATGGCAGAACATCACCCCATAAAATAAACCCATAACTGTGAAATAAATTAGGGGAAAAATGTAGGGATCATATAAGAGAAAAAGCTTAAGACGTGGGATATTTACAGGGCTAAGGACTACCTCTCCATTGCATGCAGGTGCCCACTCTCATTTCATCTAAGGACTGTTCTTGGTTTATACATTAAGTCTGTTGGAATAGCTCAGAAAAGGTTTCAGCTGTCCATACAGAAAAAAATATATTTTCCTTAGAACATAAAGATTCTAGAAGTTTGCTTGGACCACATATGGGTTATATTTCTTTCTTGCCTCCTGAGGTTCCCATTAGTTGCCATGAAGCTAAACACTCAAAATTGTGAGAGGGCAACAAAGCCAAAGAGTTCTGTGGGATTTGTAATGTTCAGCTGAGCATTGCTTCCGACATATATGGTCCTCTTCCTATATCTCAACTCCCCTGCTGTTTGTCTGTACATTAAAGCTAACCAGCTTTCAGTATATTTCTCTGCTGGCTCATATCATCATAACATACACTGCTTCTTCTTGTTTCCAAATAGCAACTCTTTAAAAGCAGTTATCAGCAAGAAACCTTGCCCTATCATATCATATGAGTAGCTGTATTACACTGGCAGCAGAGGCAGAAACATATCCCTTGTCCCCAAGACACTATCCCACTCTATGCTTACTTTTCCGTAAGTATTACTTCTCCCTCTGCACACCTTCCTGCTGCTGGTCCTTTACATCTGACTGCCTCTAAGTGCTTGGGAAGACTTTTCCAACTGGCATGTACCTGTCTGTTGTTTGGTCTGGGTATTTTTTCACAGCTGGAGAGATCAGCTGTGCCCGCAGCTTGATAGAAATGGATGAAATGAAACTGTGAGTGGCCCATTCATGATTAACCCATTTCTGGGAGATTTTTACAAAATTCAGTCTCAAGGTGTTAGTATACAAGTAAAAATGCTAAAATACTGGTGGGAGATGAGACTGTAAACTGACCATCAAAATTCAGTTTAAAATAAATCCCCCACCAAGCCAGTTTATGACAGAGGTGAACAGGAATCACAAAGAGGAAGTTTAAGAGACTGTTTCCTCCTGTTTCATTTGGACTTAGCAGCTGACAGCAAATGCAAACAGTGAATGAAAAATTGCTGCGAACCACTGCACATATACAATGCTTTCTTCACAGTGGCAAGCCAGAGATTTATGAGACACAAAGCAAAAATATAATGGTCATGCTGGGGAAAAAAAATATGTGCCTTGGAAACAAGTTTCTGTGCCTTGCAGGTTTTAAGTAAAATAAGTCTAATTGGAAGGCCACTTCAGGAAATAATTCCCAATGATACTTTTGAGCAGCACCGTGATGGATAATGAAACAGTAGACCTGAACCTAGCAGACCTAGTAGGAACCAAGGATCTGAAAGATACAGAGATGTTTCTGAATGACTGAAAGTGTCAAGCTCTTTGTCATCCTGTCTAGAGGAACAGAGCAGGAACTGATGGACCATGCTGGGACTTCCTGAGATTAAAAAGCAATCAACTACTAAGTCTTCTCATCCACTGTCATCTAAAGAAATCCATAAAGTAAAGAAGGCAAGAAGTCCAGGTTACTCTATTTTTTCAGCAGTGAAAATATAAGATGTAACTTTGTAATCTTTTCTTTTTCTTTTTAAAATGGAAATTGGTAAATCCACATATGATGATACCATAATTTATATTGCTCTATTGTGAATATCCACACTTTACAGTAGGCTTCAGGTTCATTGGAAAAGACTAGGCAAGTCCTGCTAGACTTCTAAGGATCATTTAATGTTGTGTGTGAGTACCAGTTAAAGTATAAAATATTACAATAAAACTATGTTGATGCCAAATGATGGTGAAATTGTGAGCTTGGCAGCTTCTAGAGCAGAAACAGGGTAAGTTTCATTCATAGCTTGTCACCACACAGACAAATTCTTCTCCTTATTTGAAGATGTAATAAGATTGATGAAGCAAAAGTATGAAAGAAAAGCATTAGTAAAATGAAATTCAGGAGAATAACAGAATAGAAGCAAATAAGAGCAAACAAACATAACTCTCAAAATAAAGAAAAAAAACAATTTTAGGAGTTTTTCTGACAAAGCTCTGAAGTAGAAAGCTTATTGAAGAGACTATATCGATAAAATCATCGCTTTTCAACATATTGGCATGGTTTGTCTGAATGGGATGTTGCATTCAGGCTGTAATGAAGACAGAAGGGATAAAGCTGGTAGATGGCATGGGAGTGGCACCATAAATAAACCCACTGCTTGGTTCTGAGTTGTTAATTTAGCGATCCAGGATATCAACTTCACACAGATCAGTGATCTGATTGAACTTAAAAGACCTTTATAGTAAGGAGAGGTTTTAGGCCATGGAGAAGAGTTGGAAAATAAAACCAGTTTTTGCTTATAGGACAGGCAAAATTAAATTATGGGTTATTCAGTATAAGAAAAAAAGGCTGAGGATTTAATCTTTTAATAGAAAATTGCCTCAAAAATCTTAGATTATTTGTAAAGGCACTGCTTTAAATCCATAATAACTTTCTGTTTCAGATAAAAATGAACTTTAAATTTGGGATTTTTTTCTAAGGACTTTCAATGGGGAAAGCAAACACTACCTAGTAGCTTATACCATTTATTTCAAATAGGAAAGAAATAACAAGAGAGAAATAATTAATACAGTAGGTGATGATGGATGTGGATTGATACAATTTGATGGAAAAATAAATGAGTGTTACTTAACTAAGAATTTTCAATGTCTAATTGTTGAATGAATCAAAATTAAACTATCAAAGACAATAATAAGCTGCTAAAAACATATCACACCCCTAAAGGCTGTGGTGAGGAATGCAATAAAATTAAAGATAACAAATGGCAACAAAGGAGCAAAACATGAAACAGTCATAGTTTCCAAGTTATATTGAGTTTTGAATTGCAGAAAATGGGTTATATGATTTATAACACCACAGGAAAAATATGCAGGGCATGCTGGTAAGGTAACTTAAAAGAATTTAAACCTTCACTGATGCAACTTGAAGCCATTTCCTCTTGTCCTATCTCTTTTTCTTGGGAAAAGAGACTGATACTCACCTCACTACAACTTCATTTCAGGTAGTTATAGAGTTATAAGGTCCCTCCAGGTTTCACAGCCATTCCTCCTCACACTTGTACTCCAAGCCTTTCACCAGCTCCATTGCCCTTCTGTGGACCTGCTCCAACACCTCAATGTCTTTCTCAGGCACGAAACTGAATACAATATTCGAGGTATTGCCTTGAATTGAGCCCTGCAGCTTCTGTGGTTGGACCAGCCCTGTAAACAGCTAGTTCTCAGGATTGAATTCATGTTAGCCCAGGAGGCTTGCTAGTTGCTGTCTATATATTCACACAGCATAAGGCCAGAAAAAGGCATTAGTTCATCTCATCTGATCTGCAAGCTATTAATGAGCCAAAGTGTAAAATGGAAAAGTCAAGCAAACCATAGGTTTATAAAACAAACAGTTTGATTTTTTTTCTCTACCTCTAAACTTACACTTTTGCAACAACTCAAGAGGGTCATGTAAATATAATTGTTACCTGGAAAGTTGACCGGAAGACAAAATAACAGAAAAATAAAGTTATTTTATTAATCTACGTGAGAAACTCACTTATCTGATCTGGAAAATTAAATATGCTTCATAATATGATGCATCAGAAAAATCAATAGCAGAATATGTTAACATAAAACAAAAAATGTAGTAAGTTAATGCAGAATTTTAAATAAAGTATTGAGTGAATATTCAAACCAGTAAAATGCTTGAAGGTTAATCCAGAGCATGTTCAGGAATAAATTAATTCAATTTGAATGTATTACTAAAATTATTTTTTGATCTAATGGAGTGATAATTGAATTCTTTTTCTAATCTGAAACAGGGGAGATAGTAGCACCACAACATAATTACTTGTCTGGTTAAATACATCGTCCTTTTTTGTGGAAATAATTTGCTTTCAGATTCATGCTGAGAAGCTACCAGCTCCTCTTTATCATAATATAATTTAACAAAATGTAGCATTCCTTCTTCATCAAATTAAACCAATTTGGAAAATTGAAGAGTCTTTGGGTCTCAGCTCTTCAATCATCCTCCATTGTTAAACTCAGATGAAAAAACAGAGCATTAAAAATAAAAGCTTCTAAAAGGGACTGTCTTTTCTTAAAAATAGGATGGGGGGGGAAAACAGGGAGATGATGTCTTTTATGATGAAAATCGCTCAAAGAATATTTTCAGAGGTACACAGCCTACATGCTTGTATTCCTGGGCTCTGTTACAGCTATCTCAGGAACGCCTGCAGCCAGAGCATCTTACTCCAGCAGGCTGAGTCACTGTAAGACCAGAAATATCAACCATATCCACCCCACCCCACTGCTCCATCATGTATTAAACCAGGGCAATTGATTCCAGGACTTGATTTGGATTTGCTATTCTTTGCGGCAAGTCCTGATTTGAAAAAGAGTATACACTTACTCAAGAAATCACTAGTACAGGTTTTCTTCTTTGTATTAATGCTGGAAAATACTACGGTTCCCTGCTTATTTTGAAAGTTTTCTGAAGTACCTCAGCCTCAGAATTATCAGCCATATAAAGGCACTTTGAAATTGAGAACTTCTGATGCTAAATATCATGTTAATCTTTTAGTACTGGTTGTTGTCTCACGGGCTCTGATTTCTCAACAGAAAACACAACTCACTCAATAAGTAGAGTACAGGATACCCACATATGGAAAATATTTTTCTCTAGGATATTGTTCATTAGGTCTTCTCTTAATCAAAACACTTCCCATAGAAATCTGTTGCATTTGTGATTTCAGGGGACTGTGGTCACTAGATCAATTTTAGCAAGTCAGTCCAGGAAGAGCAGATCTATAGAGAAAAATAGAAGGTATTGAGGACCTGACATCTGTGCTTTGACACTGAAAGGGTTTTACTTCAAGCTATTACCTGATCCTGTGCCTTGCAACCACCAGCACTGGTACTGGAGTGCATCATTTAGCTTCCAGAGAACATTTTCTACAGTCAGCATGATTTCACTTGAGAGGAACCTAGTTCATATACTCCAAGAAACTGGTGAAGCTGTAACTAGATGAGAGGTGGTAAGCATGGTGAGTGGAAACAGCAGAGATATTTCCTTGAAAAAATATCCTTTTCATCTCAACTGAAACATTCCTTGATAAATTATTTAGGTACCATGTTTATAAGAATATTTGGGATGTTCCAAAAAAGTTTACAGTTTGAAGGGCTCATCTCTGGCCCTGTTATATTTAGAGAAGGTCTATCTAGACTTTTAAATCTTTTCTGTCTCCTACATGTCACAGAAAATTTGGAGAGCTCATTTCCCATAAGTTTCTAAGGTATGCCGGATTCTTGGTCATTACATCTGCTTACAACTCCTTATCTACAAGTAATATATATTGGGGTGAGTATCCTGTTTTTCTTTCAAAGCTCTAATACCTTTATCTGGATCAATTCTTCCTAAGGATGAGGTGATCCAGAGTAACAGTGTGAAGGGCACTGCCTGTGATTTTCAAGAACAGTCTCACTCCTGGATCCTGGCAGTGTTTTGAAATTCAGATTCAAATCTGGACTCTAGCACTACTCATAAATTCTGAATTTGCAACTTGTCAGAGAAAGTCCAAGACTAGGTTCATCAGGTAGTGTTGGTCAGGTTTGAGACACCTTTAACAACATACACTGTCATCCCCACACAATAAACTTTCCCTGGGCATTTAACTATGAGAACTGTTCTCAGAATTAGTGCTCTAACAGAGTCTGTGAATTTAACCTGAGTACTAGGAAGTTGGTGAACAGGTGGGAATAATACTATTCTATTACTAAGTAGCTGAGCCACATTCATTAACTTTTAAAGTAACAAAAATCCTTTACAACCTAAAATTAATTTCAGTAAGAAAAAAATATGCATTTCTCTTTAAGGACTCTGTTTCCATTTTTTTCCACTAAAATATTAAAGAAATAAAATTCCAGTTCTTTCATTGTTTAGCCCAAGCTTTAGTACAGGACCAGTTGATGCGTGTTTAATTTGAACAAGAAATTCTGTAGTCCACAAGCAAAATAATTTCTCAGTGAATGAGATTACAGCTGCAAAGCCCAAAATAGGTTTACCTTTTATCATTTCTGTGTGATGTCTGGCCAGATTTGAATGGAGGGTGGTATAAATATGGTAACTGGTAAAACTACACTCAGACAACTAGTATATTCATCTACAAAGGCAGATAGAGGCAAATGAAAATTTATATAATTAAAGGCTGGATATTCTAGCTAGACATTTTATGCTAAAAGTAACTACCTTCCATCTCTGTTTCTCCCTTTTCTGCCAGTCTGCACTCACTATTTAAAATAGATTGATGGAATGGTTAAGAATTCTCTCTGAACTCCAGTGAGATTATATCAATTATTTATAAGCACTAAAATTTTGGCAGGGACATAATCCACCTTCTCACTTTGAAGACAATCTGGAGATTAATACAAACATGCATTAAGGAAATAAATTCAGGCAGGGTAAAGCTAGTGCAACAAAATGAACACTTGTACTCCAGTCTTCCAGCAGGAGGAGAAGGGAATTAGCTGTCAGATGATAAACAGGATGAATTGCCTGCTTGTCATATCAAAAGCTTTTAGCTTTAATCTGAAGATAATGGATATGTTGCAAGTTTTACGGTGATAAAGTTGGATTCTGGCTCATAGTTAGATATTTAAAAATGAACTGTCCTGCCTCTTGGTAGAAGAGCTACTGAATACTTCTTAATATTATATGTTGTTTATTTTCTATAAACTGCAGACATATCCCAGTAATCTAGAAGTGGGAAGGTATCATTTTGGCCAAGCTACGAATCTTTATGAGTGCCATATATGAAGACACACATAAATATTAATTGTTGTAATATCTGTAATAGCAAATACTAGATTGTAAATACAGAGATAAAGTTATCATGAAATACATTAAAAATGTATTCAGCACCAGGAAATTGGGGCATAAATTCATGATCTCTGCAAAAACAGCTGTTCAGACTTAAGTTTGCTGCGGACCACCATTACTTCATCGCTATCTTCTTAGCTGAGTCACAGTAACAGGCAAAAATATTGCTTCTTATAGAATTTTAGTGTGGTCAGTTGCTTAGCAGACCTTTAAATCAGAGAGGCTGGTGATTTAAACCAGTCTATCTGACACTTCAATGAAGCACACTATTTGGATATTATCTTCAGCTGTAGGAATGGTAACAAAGAGATTTACAGAGAAAAATTCAAATGAAGAAAGAGGCTTATAAAAGGTGGAAGCAAGGACAGGCAGCCTGGGATGAATAC
>JBAFWW010038975.1:9799-23525 GCA_036873685.1 Agapornis canus
TCAGCCTGTCTTCGTATGGGAGATGCTCCAGTCCCCTGATCATCCTTGTGGCCTCTTCTGGACTTGTTCCAACAGCTCCATGTCCTTTTCATGTTTCTTGTGTATTTCCAAGAAAGGCTGGGCAGGAAGTATGATCCTTGAACCAGAACTGCTGTATGCTGCAATGGAAAGAGAAGGTGACTGGCAACAGAGCCTAATGGAATGGAAGGAGCAATGAAGAGGGCCTAGGGATCCAATGGCTATTTTTCTGGAAGTTAGTGCTTCAAAAACTAGTCACATATCTTTGGTATCTTTCTTGCTTTAGAAGTATCCCAGCAGCAGCAGATTTTGCCAGGAGGAAACCACAATTACTCCATGGGAACCACCTGCCAAAGATTACTATAAAAATCTTTGTGTTTTAAGATTTTTTATTAAGGTGTAGTAAAACATAAAATTGCTTGGGTTTTCTGCCACTACATCAGCACAGCGTTTATAAATGGACTTGATATCTAACATTAATAATCATATTTGCTAACGTCTGTTTGCACAAGTTACCCAGACAAACAAATAAAACCCAGAGCTAACTAGCATGAATTCTGTGACATCTCAATATAGTCAGCTCCTACATCATATTAGTTGCTTATACACTGCTTAGTTTCATGGCAAGGAATTATTCAGCCTCTATTTAGCAATACAACAGCAATAAAACTGTCCCTGTCTGTAGTGGCTACAGATACAACTCTCATCTGAAAGCATCTCTTGAAAGTACCTCCGTAATCAGCCAGGAGTTGTTTAAGGTACAAGTTTATATATTGCCATTTTGTGTAGGTGATTTTAAGATTCCCTGGACTGCAGAAGTCTGTAAAGGTTCACTGCACAGAGCAGGCTACAACAAAGCAGTTAATGATTCTTGTGACATGAATGCTGCCATTTCAGTTTATTTGAATGCCACTGGCATTCTGCCTTAAATGTATTGCTTCTTATTATTTGGTTGTTTGTTGGGGGTTTTTTTTGGAACCAACGAGATATTAGGCATGGGTATGCATCTTAGCTAAACTATAACCTAGCCTTTTGCCCTGCAGAGTGCCCAGAGTTTTTCAAAGCACGTAACCACAGTGATATTTTTATAAAGGAATGTTCACCTCATGGGATTTTTTAAGGTGTTCTATTTTTTTTCCAAGTTACAGCTTCACTTTATTGTACATGATGTCCAATAAAAAAGATATATGTCTGTGATTGGACTTTGAAAAAGGGCCATGGTGCCTATTCCATTTAAAGGGAATGAAGTCAAGCAGTAAATTTGCTGGTCGCCCTTTTCATATTGACTGTATCTCGGCCAGCAGTTGGTCTTTGATGTTGTAACAATAGCGCAAAGGCAGAGGAGGAGGAGGATTAGGACCTCCATAATATAAAAACAAGCCTGCATTCATCATGATTTTTATAGAGCACAGTCCTTGTCTATTGGAGGTTTGCAGCGTGGACTTAATGGTCTGCAGAAGAGTGCAGCAATCTTAACATTTGCAGGTGGTTTACAATTCATCCATCATTACTACTACCATCTCTTCTTAATTCAGAGTTTGTTTAGGCATTCAGCATTTAACTTTTTCTATCTTGTTACTCCTTTCCTACAATAGCAAAACAGATGTATGTCATGATAAAGCTTCTGGAGTATCATTTTCCTTTACAGGGGTTGATTGTCGTGTTATTTATGAAAGGCTTGCTGCAGCTGGCCAATAGAGTATCTATTCCTCATCTTGTGCTTTAGAGTCCAAGCTTTTATTAGGAAAGAATAGAGGTGTTGATATGTATATGTCTAACATTTGTGAAAATATATATCAAAAGGGAACCTAGGGCAGCCACACTATGCCTGTGTCTTCAGGCATACTGGAACAATAGCACCAAAGGTTTTAAATGGACTATTTAGCCTGGTAGAGTCATGGAGCTTTTGATGTGCATTTAAATGTGCTAGCTCTAGATCAAAACCTGCAGAGGAAAAGGGTCATCTATTTAATGAAACTAAGGTACCAAGTTGCTCTAAGTGCTGGTGGGAATAGATGGACTTTTGAATTCTGAACAGAGCTTGGGAAGAGCTGAATAATCTGTAATTCACTGTTGTAGCTCTGTGTGTAGCATAGCAGACAGGGAGGGCAGGATGAATGGAGCATTCCCAGGGACACAACGATGGATGCAGCAGTGAGCCTGCTGCAGACGGATCTGCATCAGAAGCCCAAAGGCAGCTCTTAGGAAACCATCTGGGGATGCAGCAGGTGAAATTGCTTTATTGCACCCAATTCCAGTGGCCTTTGCTTAAGGCATGATCCTGAAGTGACCTGACAAGGCCGAACACCTGGACGCTTCTCTACCAGACTCCAAGAAAGAGAAAGGGAGGGGAAAGATGCCAATCTGTAGTGCATTTGACAGTTCAGGGCTTGATTTAGGGTTGAGTCCTGTGCCTTCTAGGTGTTCAGATTAGACCTGTGACTCCAAACTCATGAACAAGTCACTGCTTGC
Source organism: Agapornis canus (assembly GCA_036873685.1). Taxonomy (NCBI): domain Eukaryota; kingdom Metazoa; phylum Chordata; class Aves; order Psittaciformes; family Psittacidae; genus Agapornis; species Agapornis canus. Next base: position 12,290 of record JBAFWW010038975.1, read on the forward strand.
CAGTTGAGCTGCAGTAGCTCCTTATCCCACCTTCATCCCACATCGAATATGAGATGCTTTTATATTTATCAGTAAGTCAATTCTGACCTAACAAATCCTGCCCAGAGCTCTCTCCAGGGTGACTGCATTCTGTCCTTGGACAAAGCACTCCACCAAACACACAGCTCTTCAGTGAGGAATCTGTTCTTTTATTTAACATCAACCATTATGGCCATTAAAAAGGCAACATCTGGTGCAGAAAAAGCACACATGCTATTTCTGTGCTCTGCTCTATGTCTCCTTCATCAGGCCCAGATACAGCAGTGTCTCAGCTTCTCTGCTTTCCCCAGTATGCCAGCTGATGAAAGCAAACTACGTGAGGCTTAGGCAGTGTAAGGTGGGAGTTCTGGCTAGCTAGAAACATCACCTAGTGTTTGAAAGTGTTTGCCCTTGAGGGATCAATAGCTCTGAAAAAAGCTGCTGAAATCCTTCAGCGGCAGTGAATTAGATTCTTGCTCTTCTTTGATCTAGCATTCATGGCTTTTTGAATAATGTAGATCAGAGCTGCTTTTCTCACCTACCCACCCCTCTTTCTTCTGTCTCTCTCCCAAGAGGATCAATTTTTTGTGTTCTTAGGAATATAGCTATGGCACTCTTTAGCATCAGAATAAAATGAACTAAGTATTTGCATAACCTCAGAGCAAGGGCCAAATTAATACCACCTCCCTAATATTTTTTCTTTATCCTGTTTAAGTCTTCCCACAATAAAGTACAAGAGGAGTTTGGAGCTGAAATCCTCTGTTCATATACATATGGACTAGGTGGGGGAAAAGAGCTGTACATGCCCATTTCCCAATACACACTGTTGTCATTGATAAAAGGAGTCATAACTACATAGCAATCAGGTTGTAAACCCTAAACTCCAGTGAGAATTATTGCAGTTTACTTGTAAGAGCTGTATGAAGAGAAAAGATGGATATTATGTATGTCTAAATAGTTAAGTGGAAGTGAGTTCTGTGCTTCAGCATACCGAGAAACACTCTTCCAACCTGCTCTGCAGCGTGCCTGCTGTGTGGAACCTGCCTTTGTACAGAAGCAGCTCTCCCTCCCTGGGATCTGATGTATCAGTTAGCGCCGCATCTCTGGTCCTCAACAGAGGAGGTTAGGATATCTCAAACCTGAACTGCTTATCTTTCCTCTTCCACCTTGCTGCTGTGTCTGGCTGCTGGGACTAATCTAAAGATGCATTTGGCCTGCTCCATACAGTTTATTGTCAGTGGCGTCTGGGTGGCTTCAGGCGCATGCCAAGATTGTAACAAGTTTGAAGAATAAAACTATTTATCCTAAAAATAGCTCAGAACTAACTAGTGATGGTAGGGCGGAGGGGAGACTGAAATGAAGATACTTTCTTTTCACGTAAGTGTCAGATTCAAAAGCATCTGCCTTGTTCAGGGCATGTATGGTATTCATTTCCTGTCTGCAGCCGACTGGAATGCCCCCCGAGTCGTTTGAAATTGAAAATCAAGTCATGCTTCTTTAATCAGCTCTAGGAAATACCCCCCCTCCCTTACTGTTCTAAGAAAATTTATATATACATGCGCCGGATTCATAATGCAAGAAGCCCACCCTTCTCTCCAGGGCAAATCGTTCCTCTCTCCCCTCTTCAGCAGAGCAGTGTCTTCACATTGTCTTGTCCCAGTGTACTGTGTATCTACTTGCTCTTCTTCCTCATAATGTCACTGGAGGGAGGCCTTTCTCTTGTATATCTGCTTCCCTTTGTTGCTTTCTGTTGTTCTGTCATTAGGGCAGTTCACAGAGATGTAGAGAGAGGGCATAATGTCCACTGCTGAGGTCTTGGTACAAAAAATAAGGCAGCTATTGGACTGCCTACAGATGCCATTTATGCTAATGACTTCCAGTTGCTCATGTATCAGTCTCTGAAGTTTTCTATATGGAAAGGGTAAAGCTGCACACTCGGGCTCAGAAGAATACTTCAGTGCAGCAGCAGGTCCTGAGGTGTTCACTCAGGTTTCTGCTGTTGTTTTGCTGTAAACTCCTGGGTGTAGTAACAGCTCCTTCCAGAGAGTGTTAGGAGGTACATAGTGCATAGATATGGAATGTAAACAAACACTGCCTTTCCTCTGCCTTCACCCTCTCACTTCCACCAAGAGAAAAAGGAGTCTTGGTGGGGAAGGCAGCTAAGGGAGGGTCAAGTGAATTATCTCGCGGTGATTTGATGGTGTGCATGTTTTGGGCATCAAGACTTGAGTGATTTGCCTTTTTTTCAGGCACAGAAGTAATATTGCCAGAAGCACAGGAAACATCATGTTTTTGGAATATAACACTTGTCTGCTTTCTTGCTTTCCCGTTATTAGCTTTTGCTTATGTGATGAAGTCATCATGTAACTTTTAGTCCACAGGGACTAAACACTTTCTAGTCTCTAAAAACATCTGCCAGCTAACACAGCCAGAGTCATAGACACTTTTGAAAGCATAGGGTGGATATTCAGTGGCATACGAGAGGGAGACACAGAGGCTTGGAATAGCTGTTCCTTGGAAACTAACAGCTGAAGGCAACTTTGGAAATTGAAAAGGTTTCAAGTAAGGTTACTCTTTTGGCTGGGGAGAGATGAAAACTTCATTTATTAAAGCTGGTTCACCTAGTGAAATCCTAGCCATAGTGATTTAGTGGAATAAATTTGCAAAAGGACCTAGTTTAAACCCCATGAAAATAACTTCAGATGTATGTTTGTTCTTTCATCTACACTGACATTGTGTGTGCTGGCCTGCGAAGCCTGGCCAGACAGTGGTGTACAAAAAGCATTAATATTCTGGATTTCCTTTGTTTTTGTGGTTTTGATTGCAGCTTAGGGCAGATTTTCCCATTCTGCTGGAACCTGAAGTGCCAATTATTATGCAGATTTCAAATGATGGCTGAGATTAGACTCATTCAATTTAGCCACGGTATAAATGGATTCTATTTGAAACTTTATTATATTACTGATCTTATGCAAGTGTTTAATAAAGCTTAAAACGAATTGGAACTTTCAAAGAATTTGTTTTTTTGCACCACAGGTTATTAGAACGGAATATTTGGGTCACTCTTAAGTTGTATATTTGCTTGTTCAGCCACTAAATCAATACCCTTAGGTGCCATGGTTTAGTGTGAGGCGTCCCTGCCTATGGCAGGGGGGTTGGAACTGGATGATCTTCAGTTTCTTTCCAACCCTAAGTGGTCTATGTTTCTGTGATACATCCCGTATGGAGAGCTCCAGCCAGGCAGCGATTACAGGGAAGATCTTCATAGTCATGATGAACAGCAAAATGTTTACCACCAGCTTAGGCAACTGGAAGTGTCTGTTAGTTACAAGCAAAACTTGGCCCTGAACATCTGTCAAAGCCCTACACAATTGTAATGCTATGTACTTGGCCATCCCCTGGATGGCTGGGTATCTGCCGAAGAACAAAGCACCAGTGTGTACTACGTTAGAGAACTTGCTCAAGGGCCTCGTTTTTTTTCCAGCAGACACGGAGCGGTAATCACCACCAAGTCCTTTTTATTATCAAAATGTTTATGCAAACTGGCAGTTCTTCACCTCCAAGCTGAACCATACTGTTTGTGTTTTCCAGCTGAAGGAAAACATGAAATACAGGCAAACAGCAGAGCATGAAAAATAGCTGTGCTGTGAAATGTGTGTCCACAACATGTAGCAAAAGGTTGCCAGATCTGAGTATAATATAGTTGGTTTTCTTTTTAAGCTAGGAGGAAAAGTATGTTGTCTGTCAGAGCAGTTCAGATGTAGACCCACTGTTTAGTAACGATGTGGAACGTGGTGAGAGCACCTCCCAGCCGGAGACTGAACTGAGGATGGACCAAAGCTTGGTAACTGCACATGAAAACAGGCTCAGCAGCGAAGGAATGGCCCTAGGGCTGCTCCAGCACTCGGGATGTATCAGTTCGGATGGTTCAACAAGACAACAGCCTGTGTCTCCACTGTGAAGGGTCCTATCATAGTGTTGCCCACTTACCTTGAAAGAGTAGTCTGGGACTTACTAGACCTTAGATGTGAAGGGGGCCTCAACACTGCTGCCCTAGGATCTCTGCAGTTGTAACATAAGTCCTGGCTACATGTTCAGTTCTCAAGGTTACCTGCGTGGCTATGAGGGTTAGAAGTTTTCAGTGTAAAACCCCCTAAAGTTCAAAATGATAAATGAGAGGTAAATGTGCCCAGACGCTCTGAGATTCTGCTTCTGCTGTATGCAGCTCCTGAGAGCCATTCCAGCATGCAGCACAAGATCAGCTGCAGTGGGCTGGGTGTATCCTTGGGCATCCCAAGCTGTCTGCAGATGACCCCTGCTCAAAAAGTTGACTGTGAATCGACATGTCTGCTCTGAATTTCTGCTGTCCTATTGCAGCAGTGTTTGTGACTCCATCCTCCTCTGCACAGACACAGAACCCCTTCAGGAGCCGTGCAGCCCCTGAAGCTGGTGTGACCCATAGCAGTACCCTGTGGGGTGACTGGCTTTGGTCTAGCCATGCATGCAGATGTACTGCAAGTTGGAAAGAGCTGGATACAGTGTCATTTTCCTAATTTTTTTAGACTAAATAGGGAATTATTGAAAAATAGACCCTGATAAACCGAGCTTTCTGTTTTTTGTAATCAGCAGCCGTAATCAGTGATCCATCTTCTGTTTACACAATGTTTAAAGCAGATGCTCAATTTTGGGGCCCCTTAGTGAAAGCAGTTGTGTACATGCAGGCAAGCGTTGTCTGTTTTAAATGATTTATGAACAGTGATTATCTAAAACGTGCTATTAATTATTGCAACAATGGATTTGTGCAGCCCTCTAAAGAAAAGTGAGGCCTTTCACTTCACTGATGTACGTGAATGTCGGGGACAAGCACATGTTAAGAACAAATGAGAGTACTTCAGTAGCGAGTGGCTGATGTGACACCCTCTGGTTTGTCTCCTTCCAGAGATACAAACCATCAGTGACTCTTTGGAGTGACCCAGAGCTGTGGGGCTCAGTACCACCACATGCTTCCAGCTAGTCACACAGTGATTACATATGAACCCAAGCGTTCATATTTGCCTGTTAAATGAGAAAGCCAAGACTTAGCTAAGACCAGAACAAAGGTCTTGTGACTGCCTGGACTGTATGTGGCATTAATCATAGACAACATTTTTCCCTGTGTATCTCTGATAATGCTTTTCAGCTGTTAACCTCACTGTCTGCTTATCTAATGCTGTCCTCATACCACTTCATGCGAGGTCCTGTGCTGCTTATATTCATGATAGACAAAAGACTAAACAAACCCCAGGCGTGAGATCACCCAAGTTTGTTACAGATCTCAGATCTGCGGAGGCAAAAGGCTCATGCAGTATCCCGGTGTGTTGCCTGGCCTCCCCAGACCGCTTAACTTTAAAGTGATCATTTAGCACTAACCTGGAAACACACGACAGCCTTCGAAATCAAAACAATCTGTTTAGGCAGGTGGGAAATGAAACCAGTCCTAATGGCCATAATGGTTTTCTGTGAAGCCCCAGGCCTCATTCTGTCTCTGATAGCAATATAATCTTTTATAGCGTCTGTGAAGTTTCCTAATAAATAAGCGTTCCTTGGTCCTGGTGGTTGAAGATGCTGTACAGGTGCATCATGAAAGTGCACTGACAGACTGTTGGTTTTCAATTCAAGACCTCTTGTCAAGATCATTTTACGAGAGATTTCAAAGGAGTACACAAGAAATAAAAAAGCCATGTAGCTGCAGCAGGGATTTGGTAATAGATTCCCTTGCTGTGTGGGAGCTGTTAGGGATACAAGTTGCATCAGTTTTCCCAAATTCTTTCAACCTCGTAATTAGCAATGTTTGCAAATGTGCCTTTAGTTCGGCAAGTGGGGAGGGAATGAAGGAAGGTAAGAAATATGAAGGACAAGTTCCTATTTCTAACTTCTCTATGGGGAAGAGAAACAATACTTTCCCCAGTAGTACTTCCCTGGAGCTAATGGGACAGAGGAAGAAACAATACAGGAGGGCAATGGAGAGAGTTGGAATACCCATTTGATTATTGAAAAGTTAAACTGCAGTGTCAGGTAGGAAGCTTTTCCTGCATGTGGGATTGTCTCTTGGTGCTTTAACCCTGCCAGGTCCTACGTGGATCACCAACAGTTATCCTCACGATGTATTGCTGTTCTTCCCTGGTTTACAGATGGGCAAAAAGATGTGGATATGTGCTGCAGCATTACCCTGTCTTTAGCAGTGATGGTTGTGGAGAGGTGTGTTATGTTATAATACAATCTGTATGGCAGATTCTCTCTCTGTAGGGTTTATTTCATTGCCTCGTCACACAGTTATCAATAATGTGTTCCTTCCCTTATATATTGTTGATGCTTGGAACACCCAGAAATCCAAAACTTGTTTTGTCTTAGGAACATCTATAAATATCTGATCCCATGGGGCAGCCGAACTGTAGCTGACAGCAAGCATGAATAACTCCCAAAAATCATCTCAATGGAAATTTGAAAGTTGTGGATAATGCTGTTAAGTGAAGGAAAAAAAGTGATTTATCTGAAAGTATTGTGAGCAGATGCATCATTTGAGTAAAAAACCAATGTGCCTGAATTGGAAATGTCAGAACTTCAGAGAAACTGAGTCAGTAATTAAGAATGAAGTGGTACAGCTTTTAAAGGAAGGCAAGCAACACTGCTTTCCCAAAGGCAATTGAAATACAAATTGTGTACAACTAAAAATAAACAGTGTGAAGTATAAATGTGTGAAGTAACATAGAAATAAGAAGATAAGAATGTATTTCATCTTTTAGGTTTGGAACACAAACCCTGTTTACTTCACAAAGGATGCAGGCAATTCCTGCTTGATGGGCCGTGGAGGAGCCTTGCCTGAATTAAGGCAGTAGAACAGTGTGAGCCCAAGTTCTCTTCACATGCAGTTCAAGCTCACTTTTGATTGATAGCAGGTTCTTTCATCTTTTTACCAGAAGTATACATTTCTAATAAAACTGCAAATCACTATAGATACTACAGCAAAAATTACCTACCTAAACCCCAGGCATTTTATTTGTTTTAGTAACTGGGCAGAAATGGTCTTTTGGTCATGATACTATGAGCAGATAAGTGAAATGGTGCTGTGTACTGAGCATTTCTATTTGCTTGTGTTGCAGTATGACACACAGGCCCCAAGGAGAAATAGTGTGGGTTTGTGCTAGCATGAAGGGAACTGCAAGAGGCAGCACTGCTTTTTAGGCTCCAGACACACTCTTTAACCTGTATCATTCCTGCCAGGCATTAGTCAACCCTGTTCTTAAAGACTTTAACTCCACGTTCCCCCCTTGCCAAAGTGGGGGCCACAGCCTGGCCGTCACTTCCACTGGAAATCCATAGCTAACATCGCACTGGGGTGTTCTGATCTTGTCCACCCAGAGGACGCAGAGTGCTCCATCCCCCTCCTCACTGCAGCAGCCTTTGGGACAGGGCAGTTGCCATGTTCCCCCTCAGTTCTTCTTCTTAAACAACCCCAACTCAGTCTGTAATTAATGACAGTCCCTGCCCCAAGCAGCTTGGTAGTGGGCCTGATCAGCCTGATGTCATTACTTCACCATGACAATATTCTAACTAACTCCATGTGATATTCCATCTGTCTGACACTATTAAAAACTTTTTATATAGCCCTTATAATTGTAGTTGCCGAGCTCCCCATAAACATCACAGTGAGGAAGGGAAGTGCTGTTATCCCCACTGAGGCACAGACAGACCATGACCTGCCAACATCACACAGTGAGTCTTATCAGAGAATTAAATGAAGGTCTCTGGAGTCCTTGGCTAGCTCTAGCTGTACGGTGTGTTAATGTGGCACATTAGGGATGCTCCTGGAGTGGCAAGCAGCTAGGGCAAGAATGAAATTATATGTGAGAATTCTATTATTTCTTAATAAAATCTTACTTTATTTTCAATAAGGGTAAGATTATGGGCACGGTATCCCAGACAAAACTAGTTAAGTAGCACATCTTTTTTGGTTCCTGTCTGAAGTAATTTAATAACGGCACAATTACACCTCATTGTTATAGTCAGACGTAACTGAGAAGCCATTTAATCCTCATGTACCAAGAAGTTTATGGTTAAATTCTGTTTGGTAAGTGTTAAATTAAAGCTCTAGCATATGGGTAAGGAACCTAAAGCCAGCTAAGTGACCTACAGTTTTGCTTACCAGAGCTTGCTGTTGTGTGATTTGCTTTCTACTGTGTATTGAATGAGGGATGTGTTAATGGGTGGCCCACCCAAGCATCTGAAAGTCCTACCTGGTCTTCAGCAAACAGAAGCATTCTTGGTTTAACCTTAAAGCAATACGAACTGTCAGAAGTACATACAGTTTTAGCACTGCACTAATTCAGACTGGACTTTTTGCATCTACACTGTATATCGAAAGTGCCAAAAGGGACTTTTACACATCTGAGTGTAACCATTCTGATCATGAAAATACCAAAACAACATTCATTCTGCTAAATCTGCTTTTACTCTTTGTGCAGCAAGAAAGGCAGAGGAGGTTCACCTTAGTTTTTTGCTTGAGACTATTTCACTTAGTCGCAGATTAACTCTTAAATCTTGGTTTATTTAAGTCACTGCGTATTTTCCCATAACTTGCACAGATTATATTGTAAAAATCTCTTCAAAGGTCAATTTAGAACCTTCTAAGCAAATAAACACAAAGTAAAGGAAAAGGCATTGGCACTGTTATCTAGCTGAGAGCTTAACAAAAGGTATGCTAGCTTAATTTGAGCCAGGAGAGCTGGATGGAGATTGCGTTTAACCAGAAATGCTGGCAAAAATATGCTTCAGTAGAGCCAGAATCACATGTGGCCATTCCACTTTAATTGTGCTTGTTTTAAAAGATAGGTCTTTAACATTTACCCTCTCCATGCTTGCTGTCTTTTTATGAACTGAAAATAAAAGCTCCCCAGGCAGTCGTACTAAGACCTCAAGCCTAACATTTTTCAGCTGAGTCAAATGCAAAACCTGCGCTCAATCTGCCCCATGCATTTTTTGTAGCCATAAGAAGATTGGACTGGTTTCCTTCCCGAGTCCCCAGGCCGGTCCTAACCCAGGGAGCCAGTGTTTTGATACTAAATGTGTCTCCTCAGTGAGGTCAAAGGCAGTGGCAGCAGTGCTACTGGTTCCAAGGCAGCCTGCTGTAATGTACTACAACACCCGAAAGTACGCTCAACAATAACAAAAGCATTAACCGCTGACCCACAACTTGGTGAAATTCAATCCCACCATTAGGCAAACATGAAAATGAGATCCCAGAGGAAGGAAGGTTCAGATGATCAAGACCAGAGAAATTGGGTGAGGAACACAGGCGACGAGATGGGAAGTTGTTGCAGACTGAGGGGAGGGAAGGGGAGGTTGCCAGTTCAGCGGTAGGATCTTTTAATACCAGAAATTTCAACATGCATTTAGGCAGTGTTTTTGCTCCACTTTGGATCAAAGCAAACTAAAACCATTTATAATAAAGATACTTTTCACTATTTTAGGGACATGTTTAATGTGATATTGTTTGATTTCCCAGGGGTTGCATAATGTTTCCAGATTTGTTTCCAGATTTGCTCTAAGTTAGATGCTTGTGTCAATGTGTAAGTGCTCACCACAAGGCTGGAGGGTTAGAGGAGCCTGAAAGAGCTAAGCACCCAGGCCTGACTCTGGTTTATCTTGTTTCAGATGGGTTACAGATTTATACCACTGTCACTAACTATATTTCAGTGAGAGTCAGATGCACCCTAGAAAACACAAGTCATAAGTTCTGTGTCTCAGTAATGAGTAATGGTCTGTGTGCTGCAGCCATCATTGGTGGGAGGCTGAAGACGGGGCACTGGCAGGACTGCATGCTCTCTGTTATTGTTACAGTACCTTGCTTTTCTCCCCAGAACACACTCACTGCAGATGACCATTCTCCTGAAGACAGCTTCACCCTGAACTCCGAGGACAGAAGAGAATACCCCGATCTCCAGGCTGCCCACCGGCCATTCCCCAAGCAGCGCTTCAGGCAGGAGAATGGGCATACGTCCTTGCAAAGAGATGGACCCAGATCTTTCCTCCTGGATCTCCCAAACTTCCCTGACCTGTCAAAAGCAGATATCAATGGGCAGAATCCCAACATTCAGGTACAAATTTATGTTAACACGTGAGGTTTTTTTATGAGCTGCACAAAATGTTTTACTGAACCATGACAACTTTCAGCCTGGCTTCTATGATATGCAGTCAGAACACCCTGTTTCTCTCTACCAGTAGCACCAAGAAAGAATGAATATAATATATATAATATATACACATCTATATTGTGATTTTTGCCTTAACTGAATGCATAGATCTCATTTTTGGTTTTATTTTCTCTCTGGGTAGTGTTGATTGCATAAGTGTCACTACAGACCTATTTATGATACTAAAGCCACCTTTGCTATTGCCATTTTGGAACATATTATCTTTGTCAATATTAAATGGGCATTTTAAATTCTGCTTTCAATTCTCTGTTGCAAAAGTTGCTTGCAAACAGCATCTATTTTGGCATGCTATTAGAAACTGCAACCCTCCTCAAAGGTTATAAGACAGCAAGCCTTTCAGTTTCGCCTCAAAACGTGGTCCCCGGTACTGAACCAAGACTTAATCTCTGCAGCAGCTGCCTGGAGTTAAGAAAAAAAAGATGACTGCAAGAAACTTTGTTATTCCTCAAACTGTTCTTGGGTTTGGAATGGCCTCTTACAAGCCACTTGCATCTTGAAACTTCAAGGATTAGAAAGAGGAAAAAATGAGTGATTTGTTTTTAATTCAGAGCCTTAAAGCAAAATTGGCATTAATAAGCAGTCTTTTTTAACCAAAACAATAACGTGAAATGTTGTTCTGCCTAAGATGTACTTATAAAAACAATACACTAACAGAACTGGTTTTCTGGTTAAATTAATTCCTGGCTTCGTATAGTTCCCCAGCCCACAAAATTACCATCCTTTTGATATGTCTAAGAAGTATGTACATAAAGATATAATAAATCTGTTGGTGAGAGAGCAACACGATCAGAGGGCTGGAGCACCTCTCCTGTGGAGACAGGCTGAGAGGGTTGGGATTATTCAGCTGGAAAAGAGAAGGCTCAGGGGAAATCTTATAGCAGTCTTCCAATACCTAAAGGGGCTGACAAGAAATCTGGAGAGGGACTTTTTACAAGGGCCTGTAGTGACAGGACAAGGGGGAATGGCTT
>JBAFWW010038976.1:0-18365 GCA_036873685.1 Agapornis canus
TGATCATCCTCGTGGCCCTCCTCTGGACTTGTTCCAACAGTTCCATGTCCTTTCTATGTTGAGGACACCAGAACTGCATGTGTGCATTCTGAACCTGTTTCATCTCTGAATTTCACCTTCCATGTAGCTGTTTTAGTGTCTATGGATTCATTTGGTTGCTCAGGGTTCAGAAATCCAAGTGTGCCCCAGTGGTTGACAGATAATTCTCAAAAGCACTGGCTGTGACAGAGGTGAAGGCACGTTGTGTGACTTTGTCCCAAAGCAGCACAGCAAATTTAGGAGGGACATGGGCTTTGGAACAAATTCAAAACTGTCTGTTTGGGTTTTGTGGCTGTTTTTGTGGAGTGTTTTTTCGATTGGTGGGTGGGTTGTTTTTTTGTTGTTTTTAACCAATACGACACAACTGCAAAGCTTTCCAAGGAAAGGACTGCAGAGCTATTCAGCAGACAGTGCCTCACCCTACATAGGACTGGCTCCTGAGAGCTGTGCAAAAGGATTCTGGGAAAAAAATTCTGCCTCATATTTGTGCTTTGTGTTCCCTGAGAAAGGAGAAAACTCACCCAACCTGCTGTAGTGATTTTTACCAGAATTAGAACATGAGAAAATCATTCTTGTCTATCTTACCATGATTCGTCCAAGGTTAGAGAAGGAGATGCTGCTGAGATATTTTGTCCTATATTGCTACTGCCATAAGAACTTCAAATCTAATTCATAAAATATCTAGCTCCACATGTGGAATTCTTATTTAACTTTTTTTTATTAAATGTTGATCTGAAAAACATTCAGATAACCTTAGTTATAAAATCTGTACATCCTAATTTCATTATTTATGGCATCTATAACTTCAAACTGTTGTGCATGCTGCTTAAAACACCTGCAAGATTCATGCCCTAAAAGATGCTAATCTGTGTAATACACAAGTATGAGTGAAGAGATGCAGATCATTATGGGGGAAAAGCAAAAGTGAAACAGTCACAACAAAGAAAATCTTGGGAATTTGGTTGCAATAATGTTATGTGATCCAGGTAATACGTACATCATCTTATATAGTTTCCCCAAACGAATTATATAAGGTTAGATTTATATTGCACCTTTCAAGTATTTTACTGATGCAAAATATGTTTACACAGGGGATGCCTACAGAGCTACATGAGAAACTTTTTATAACATTGCAGTATACCAGGGGGATAAAACCAGGATATACAAGGCCAGCACTATCCCTGTGTACTGCAGCACTGGGAACTGAAGTCACTTATGATCTAGAAAGAAGCATCAGGTCACAGAACACCTCAAAAGGTTGAGGAGACAAGCAAAGGCTGTTAAAGAGTATTCATACTCTTACAAACTACTCTCACAGCAATGTAAAATTCACTGATTAAAAAACAAAAAAAATTGCTTTAAAAATTCATTATATTTAGACCCTTCATAATACAATTAAGAAAAGAGAATTCAGGTTCACTTTGTTATAACTCAGGGTGGTTAATAACAAGATTTCCAGTAGTGTTTCAGAGATGTTGTTTGAAAGTATCTATTTCTGGCAAAGAGTTTAATCCAGTGCTTTTCTTTAGCAGGATTAAAGGAGTTCTTCTATATTAAAAGTTTTGTATTTTGATGGGTATAATATTAAAGTCATACCTTATTAAATCACTGTAATATATTAAATGTAATGAAATCTTTTTTTTTTTTAATTAAATGGTTAGGAAGGAAAATCTGTAAAACTTCAGGTTTAATACACAATTCTTTCTGAGTCTCATATGAGTTGTCCAGCTTTTCTGTATTAAAAGACTGGAGAAAGCATAGAAAGTGTTCCTGTGTACAGCATTCTCTTCCTTCGTTTTTAAAGCATGTTTGTCTAACTAGTTGAAATACTAATTTTAACTGCATAAAACTGAGAGAAAATTAATGAACATTTGCAAACAGGGAAGAACTCCATAGGTGATATTTACTGGATGTCCTCAGTAAAACACAATTTTATTTGTCAATGAAAAAGGTTACAAAGCAAATTAAATTGCCCAATTGAGTGAATGCAGTCAGCTTCTCTTGAGCCAGTCACAGTGGCTGAGGTCTGATGTAGATGTTTGCTTTCTTTTAATAGGTTTCTGCAGACTCTAACCACTATTTATTTAAAGTGGGAGTACTGACAGCAGCTAAAATGGGAGAAAAATCATTTCACAGTTTTGTTGAATGGACTCCATCAATAACATTGGGAGAAACAAATTAATACAACCAGCATTTAAAAGCTAGTGAAAACAAATCATGCACCAAATCACAGATTTTATGATTATTTAATGACACACTGCATGAAGAAAATATGTTGTATTTCTTCAGCCCAGTTTCCACTGAAGCAGCTGGTATAGTGCCACACTAGAGACGTTACACACATGGGGATGAGCACAAAACTTTTGAGATGAGAAGCAGCTCATGGAGGTGTCAGTGGGTTATGCAGGCCAAGGAAGCTGCAGACCCAAGGGAGATGAGGGGTGGCACTTTGCAGGAGCTGCTTTTGGGACACATCTCTGTGCTGCAGTGCCAAAGATGGCTTCAGCACAGAAAGGAAGAGCATGTTAATGAAATTCATTGTTGATATGATGCTGGGAAGCATCTCCTTAAAGGGGTGTAGACTGCTCAGAAGGTCTTGTCTCCAGCTATGAGAAACATGGGCACCAGCACTTACAGTAGGCACTATAGCTCATCCCTTCCAGAATACGGTTAGCTGCTGCCCCAAGGATGAGCTATTTCCTGCTTGTGCTTCTTTCAACAGGATGTCTGTGATAGACTGTCTATCACAACACCAGTTCTTGCTCTCATCTTTGCAGCTCGTTCAGTTGAAGAGCTTTCAGACATAACTGACGGGCACTTAGAGGAGTGTTTGTGTCAGTACTTTCCAAGCCCTCTCTTTTATCAGCTACTCAGAGTTAAGCACATGCTTAAACATTTGACTGGATCCAGGCCCATTCTCATGCAGAAAAACCAGACAGGGACAACTAGGAGTGGTCAAGAAATGATGGGACAGTGCTCACCAGGAAAGCATGTGAATTGCCATTAAGCAGGGGATAAATTGCAAGAGTTTAAGAAACATTTGTGCCATAATCCAGCTGCTGAGTGACCAGGTTCCCAGCGTACACACACTTCCAAGAAAAATTAAAATATGAACATGAGGCAAGCAGTTGCCTAGTAGACTGCTGAGTGCAAGGGATTTATGTCTGAGTAGTTAGTATTATATTACACTCACAGAGTAGTATCCAAATATCAGCAGCTGTGTCTTGTATCCATTATTTCCCTTCTCCCTCCAGTATAAACCTTTCTCACCTTTTTAATTAGAAAAGCTGTTTATTGACTATGACATGGAAATATTTTACATGTTGTTGTCCAAAAATGCCATTATTAAATAAGCAGGAAAATATGTTCAGTAGTAAATAGAGATGACCTTTAAAACAATGTCAAGCCCACACACCCTATGATTTGTGCTTAGGTATGCGTTACTTTAAGTCTCTGTATATTACCAGTAACGTGACATAGAAGACTGCTATGGAAAGTATCTTTGGTTAAAGAACTGTAGGGTAAACAGATAATTAAACGCATAGGCAACTTACCTAGCAAACTAATGAATTCAAACGTGCTTGTGAGAGGCCTGACTTTATATTCATGGCAACACGGATAAAAAACAATTTGGTTTTTATCTTGAAAAATATTTTATAGCAGTTAACTGAGGCCAGGAGATCTCTTACTTTCTTGGATGATTCATTCATCAGATGTACAGCAGCCTTGTCATGCATAACAGAGAAGCACCAGTGTCACGCAAGGAGAAAAGTGGCACTGAGAAACCCAGGAAAAGAGGCTGAATTCATATGTGTAAAATAATGTCATTTTTCAGAAAACATCTACAGAAGAAAAATTAATTAGGGAAGAGTGCACCCTATCCTTCCCCCATGGCATTCCAGCCAAATGCAGGGGCTGTGTGGGGTTATTCCAGGAAATCAACAAAGATATTTGCATTTTATTATTGTCAGTGTTGCCATTTGTTTCAGTTTTGGTTTGTCCTTAGAGAAGAGGGAGAAGAGGCAAAGAAGGAAGAACAGGAAAAGCTGCCTTTAGGGCAGAACACTTACTTTGAGTGGTAAATTATTTCAGAAGTATTGTGAAATTTACCGAGAAGTCTCAATAACTGCATTAATGAAGATGCAAATATAACCGGGTCAGGAATCCTAAGCCTCATGTCTCACACAATGGTGGCAACCCTAGGTCTCTAAGAGTTTTCCAGCAGCCACCACAAGAATATCCAACTACAAAGTCTGTATTGATAGGCCTGTCTCCCAACATGTATTTCTATCATCAAGAAGACAGTCATGTAACTCTATAAGTATTTTATTTTGTTATCTGTAATGGATAGCAACTATTGTATTTGGTTTACTTTTAAAAAGCCATGGCTAGACAGGAGAAGCAACATGGCTCGTTGCCTTGGACATTGTGTGAAGTTCAGGTGAGGGACGGAGCACAAGCCTGTGGGGAAAGCAGAAGAAAGAACAGGGTGAGGCAGCCAGGAGACCAGGAGAACCATGGATTGGTATTCCCGGGTGCTGAAACTTTGCAAAGCCATGTTTGGGAGCATGGAGTAGGCATCCACCAGAGATGGATGGATGGATGGATGGATGGATGGATGGATGGATTGGCGGGCTCACTGTCACAACACGGCAGGCTGTGTCTTGTCACAGCACCTCCAAAAGTCACCAAACTGGAGGAGAAACCCATCTGCATAAACTCAGCACACAGAGGAAGACCAATTCTTCTTTTCACTGTATCTCACCAAACAGGTTTTAAGCTTTATTTTTAAGGATCACCTGTTACTGTTTGTGTTCAGACTACTCTGGATTTTGAGATTAAGAGCCCTTTCCATCATTCTGGTGTGCTCTATCTTGGTGGAGGTTTCCAAAAGGCCTGACTTAAAAGCTCTACCTAAGTCTCACCACCTTCCCTCTCCATTGTAGACCCTTTGGCTGGACAAGGAGCCCATGCTGTGCACCACTGCTTAGAAAGCACCATAGAGATAACGCCATGGGAGAACAGGTCAGACTGATCTCCAGCACAGCTGGGATCTAACCAGATCCTTGTGTAAGGCAGGGAGTGCCAGGGCATGCAAGTCCTCATGGATAATCTCAGTGCAACCCTGACGCAACCATTGAAAGTTTTACAGGATACTTGTACCATGGGAACTGCACATGGAGGGCAAGGGTTGATAGAGAGGTAGCAAGAGGTAAATAAATAAATGTTCTTTTGTAAACGTAAGAGGTCTGTGGAAAGAGGGGTAGCAGAACTCCCTCAAGAGGGATAGACCAGAGGGCAGTGCAGGTATGTAGAAGCAGCCTCTGCCATGTACTTACCCAAAGGTTTGGAGGAGAATTTTTCAACTGAGCAATACTTTACTGAAAAATAGTGATTCAGGAAAAGCACCAGTTTTCATGAAACTTATCTGTTCTTAGTAAGTTTGCTCAGAAAGGGGCTCTGACACACTAACTGAAATATGGGGACAAAGAAAGGGAAAGAGCCCTTGCAACATGTTGGTATTCAAAACATCCAGCTAACAGGGAAAAAAAGGTTTGGCCCAGTCTAGAGCAAAGTCTGAGCATGAGTTTTCTTCCACATGAGTGAGTCCAGTGACAACCATGAGATCCAGAAGAGCTCTTTTCCTGTGCTTTTCCCAAGGAAAGCAACAATATATCTCAAGGATATGTCAAACTGGAACTTCTTTTAAATCTCAGAGCTTCAGAGGATAAGAAGATCATTTCCCAGTAAAGATATCTGATCTCTGGTAGCTTTCTTTTCACATTTCAGTGTGTCTCTGAGCAGGCACCCGAAAGCCTCAAATAGCCTGCTCCCATGCAAGAACATGCTACTCTGGGAGATAACATGCAGACCCTCCTGAGATGAGTGTCCCCAGGTCCCCACTACCCTCCAGATGCACAGATAGTGACAGTAAATTTTCTGATGGCTCTACTTGGGCAGTTTTGAATAGCTGCAGGTTGCAAGGGGCCAAAGAGGATGAGTTTTAAGCTGTAGACTGCATCTCAGCACAGAGGACAGGAGAGCTGCTTGTACTAACCCTGAGACAATGCAAAGTTGCTCCAACTTTCACAAAGAAAGGTGTTTGAAGGGGTGGTTTCTTGGTTCCACAAATGATCTGCCAATCTGATTTTGACCTGCCCAGCTCTCTTGGTCTGCATTCAGATGTGGATGAGGTGAGCAGAAATGAGCCACTGGCATGTGCTATGTCTCTCTCCTTCTGCCAAATGGCTGATCAACTGGGAAGCATCAGCTCAGGAAGGGCAGAGAGGCAGAAGCAAAGTCCACGAGTAAAGGCTATATCCTCCAAAGCAGAGCTCATGGGAAATCCAGCAACAATCCAGGAGTAATAGTTGAACTGTGGACTCCTTCAACAGCACAAGTTGTGAACAAGGACACAAGGACAGCAGCCCATCTGCTGTGTCTATGTGGCTGTTATTCCTTCACTTACCTGAAATGAGTTAAAACTTAAAAGTAAACCCATGGTCAGACCATCATGGTCTTCTGTTCATAAAAGGTAGAGATCCTGCAAAACAGCTAGAAATTTAAAACACTGCAAAACAACTGGACTTAAGCTCTTCATAGGCTACCCACCCACTGCCCCACCCCCCAAGACAGTTTGTTTTTCATCATGTTTCTTGTCTCCGCCAACCCAGAGATCCTGGACACCCCAACCATGTTCTCCTACTACCTTTGCTGCTTTACTCCTTTACTCCTAGTGGAACTGCTGACTTCACTCCTGTGTCACACTCTGCCACCCCCAGCCACATGCAAATACCCCAGTCTAGATCATCCTTTCCAATCTCTACTTCCCAGTAGAACAGCCACCCTCAGTTACTGAATGCCATTGCTTTTCTTCTAGAAAAACACCTCCTCTGCAGTTCCTTTCCATCTTAGTTTCTTCTCCATTGCTGCATCCACACCTGAATTTTTCACCCATTTTGCCTGCCTGTGCTAAATTATACACTCTGCTGCAAACAAGGACTCATTTTATTTGCTTTGTAAAACATCCACGTACATGGATGGAGCTGTATAAATAATTAATCCATGCCTTAATCTAAAGATTATGAATAAGAAGGTGGTGATTGCTGCAGAAAGATTAATGTGAATGAAATAACTCAAGCAGACTATAATTTTCTCTGGCGACCCATGAAAGAATTAACCCTAAGGAGGCCCCCTTAAGTACTTTTGCAGATAGACCAGGTATGGCTTCACTTTGCATTCTTTATTTTCCTCATTCTTCCAAGATATATCTACCTATCTTATATGCAAGCATACACATATCCTTGGCCTGTTTCTCTGTGGATAGTTTCTCCAAGGCATTTTATGCATGTGGCTCATGATGTGGACAGGGTAACAGAAGAGCAGGAGGGGCAGTTACCTACACACCTTCTTGCAGAGATCTCAAATCATACAGCATATAGGTCTTGAAACAAGGACTCAGAGCCACAAATCAGGTGCAGAAATGCTTGCTAGTCCTAGGCTTCTTATTTCCTAAATGTATCCTCAACCCCTGAGCTCAGTGTTCACTGGGAAGTAGGGCAGGCAGACCAGCACAGACAAGCTCTGTCAGCAAGTTGTACAGACGTCTCCAGAAAAATATGGACAGCCCAGTCTTTTGCCCAAGTTAATGAATCTTGCAGAGGGACAGGACTCATTAACAAGCAGTAACGTGGCAGCCAAGCCACATTGCTTCCCAGATCCCAGACTCAGTACTTTCGTACTTACCAGCTTATTTGGATTCATCTCAACTCTACCTGACTATTGGGAGACTTCAGATACATCAAGTGGGTAGAAGTGTGTATGCATCAGAGTGTAAAGGTGTTTTGCCCCCCAGCCATAAAATCTCCAAGAACTCCCAACAAGACTGTTCAATAATCAACACCAGCGGCAGCAGTTCTAGCCTTGTTTTTATCCTTGGGGTTTTTATGAGTCAGATCAGTGTTTCTTTTGTAAACTTTCAGTTTTCTCTGTCCTTTCCTCACATAAGCTGTGAGAGCAGAGGCTGGATGGGCTGAGAGGTACATGAAGGAAGGGGGGACACAGAAAGGAAGCACCTGCAGCTGGGGCAACTGAGGCCAAATCCAGCCAGTTCCATGCAGCTGTGAAGGGAAAGGTCTCTTTCCACCCTTCTGTCTTTCTAGCAATGCCTTACAGGGAAAAAATAACGTAAAAATGGCTGGAGCCTTCTGATGCCAAAGAGGAATGAAGGAAAGTTACTTAAAAGCTAAGAGCAGGCTTGTACCAGACACCATGGTAGCTGCAGCGAGTAGAGGATGGATACTTTCCATCCATGGAAAAGCCTTCACAAGGAGCAGGGGCAGAAGGTGTTTGGGCCCTCAGGGCTGGCAAAAGAATCTGAGTGTATACGAGCCCAAGGTTTTATGCCTGGGATGGGATCTCAGTGCTGTAAAGATTGTAGGGCGGGAATCTGGGGAGAGCATACACAGCTGGATTATGTGTCTCAGCAAGGCACAGCTGTGTGTCGTCTGGTGGCAATGATGAAATGCAGAGGACAGGTGAAGCTGACACAGAGGAGGGCCAAGTTTGAAAGGCTTTCAGGAACCTCAGGAAGCCCTTGGACCCATTTGCCTCTGGGTCCCTACAGCAGCACATCACTGTCAGTTCCTTTCCCTCGGTGCCAGTTTACGCCAGGTGGAATAGTCAAATGTGAAAATAGATAAAATCAGGGACCACAGAGAATAATGTGAAGCACTGGGGGCTGCTTCCACCTTTGCTAAAATTCACTTATCTGGTTTTTAACTAGGTGAGACCTTCTGCAAGTTCTGCACTTGGTGCAGGCACAAGGCATCCACACAGGTTCCTGGGCAGAGGGAAGAGCAGAGCTTATTCTAGGGAGCAGGCACAGGCGCCTGCCCACCTACTCATGATATCATCACCACAAATCTGTCCCTTTCTGCCCTTTATCAGGATGGGGAGGAAGCCCAGAGACCTCAAAGTGTGGTTCCTGTAGGTCTTCATTTCCCTGGGTGTCTGTTAACTCCCCCTCTCCCTTCTGTCCCCTTCAAGTCTTTCTTTGCTCAAATGTCACCGCTTGTTTTTTTTTTTATCTCAATGTTACAGCTTGGTTTTGTTTTTTTCATCAGAGGATTTTGATCTTCCTTCCAGCTCTTTTTAGAACTATCTTGTGATGTCACAAAAACACCTCCAGTATTTTGAATACAGTAAATCACTGAAACCTGCTGAATCAGCTTCCATTGATTTCAGTGGGAGCTGAGGTTATTCAGTGTTTTGCAAAATCAAACCTTAAAAGTAGGCTTGATAGTAGTCCTTAAAGCTGCATTGTCCATTGGTTTACATCAAATTATGACTACCATTTGTTCTCTTTTCCATAAATTTGAAATTCTTTGCCAAAGGTACTGATTTTTTTTGCTGGTGTAACCCACCAAATTCTGTTTTGAAACCTACTTAAAAAAAGGACGGGTACAGTAATTTCTGATATCAATTAGGTGTTTCAGATAATTCCCAGGAACTGATTTTCTATTTTTCAGATTTCTGTGCTCACCTGCAAGCTCTGCCTGGATCTTTTCTCTCCTTGGCTCCAGCACATAAAAAGGAGGACTTAATTGCCCAAAATTCCTCAGTAGCAGTTTACATTAACATCTCTGCTTATCCTGTAATAGCAACGTATGTACTCTGGCTCTTTGCATTCATGTTTGTGGAAGTAGATGTATCTCATGTACCTGTTTTATCTATCAGAACAGTGAGAAAACAGAGATGTTTTGAAGTACACATTTGGAAAGTCAAAGTCTTCATAAATATGCTGGTTAATCACTTCATCCATGGGTGAAAAATGCTGCCTTAGTCTTCAGACATGTTGGATGTATGGGGCACTCTGTGTTACTGCTTTTCAAAATCCAGAAGACAGAGTAAGCTGTGAAGATTGTTCTTACATGTTATTTTTGGCTTTTTGGTTCATGTCCAATGCCAGTGGATACAAAAAAGTTACTAGCAGTAACGATTTCTGGTTACACAATTAAGTTCTCATTACTACACAGTAACTGAACCATGTTGCAGCTTCATTTAGCATGATTGTCTCCAAATACATTGTCTAAATAGTGGTGCATTAAGATAACTAAATTGGATAGATAATGGCATTAAATAACTGCTTAATTAAGGTGAATAAAATGCCTTTTCAATTAAATGAGATGATCAATGTTTCCTATGTGCTTGGCAATTTTGTGCATTGCAGCACTCCTATAGGAGAGTTTAAGATAGAAAGTTTCAATCCTGTAATGTGCTAAATGTTCTGGACGCTATTCAGAAAAGCCTTAAGTGCAGTCTTGATTTCAACCAAATGAATAGGACCCCCCAAAAACACAGCTACATATGCTCTCTTCAGGATGAAGGCCACGGTTCCCACAACATTGCAGGATGTAGCCCTTAGCAAGGAGAAATTCAATATGCAGCAGTAAGCACTCCAGGCTAACATCATAGGGAGCCAGGGAGGGGGAGGGAGGGAGGGATCTGCTCCCAGAAACAGTCTGTGCGCAGGCCCCTGTGGAAGTCAGTGGTTCAGGATCAGATCAAAAGGGGTTTAAGCTATAGATGAAAAACAGATGGGGAGTTGGTGAGGTGGAAAGAGAAAGAGAGCAATTAATCCAGACAGCTGGCACGGCAGCGAGGCAGGCCTGACCACCAGCGGTAGAAGGAGCAAGGGGAGAGCCAAGGGATGTCCAGCATGGGAGGCACTGGGCAGCGCAGTGGGCTTGCACAAGTGCACAGGGTACCGAGGCTTCAGAGCACGATTCTTGGAGTCAAAACTGAAATTGCTAAAGCTCATGTTAATTCTGAACACCTTGTTGTGCTGGTAGTGGGAACCTCAGGTATCACTAATCACCCTAGCTAATGTGGGTGATCTGCTTGGGTGAGCAGGGAGAGATCCAGCAGCACCCGCAGCAGCCTGGAGTCTGTGGGGCTCTGGAAAAGTGCCTAGGGAGGAGCAGGAGTTGAAAGCATGAAACGTCCAGCATTCAAATGAGTTATCAGCAGAGCATATGTCAAAGCCAGAGAGCTGCAGAAAGACAGCTTGACTTGTAGAAAACAAGATGTCAGTCAAAGCATACTCCTGTTACTTGTGTGCTGGGGCTTGCACAAGTGCTACCAACACTACAACAGAGACATGCAAGCACCATAGAACTTAAGTCTGTGCTGACATAGGGTTATGAGACATAGTGAGCAAAACCATTTATTGCCCACAGGTTGCCGCCTGGTGCTCCAGGAAGCCTGTGGGCTTTCCCAGGCTTCTTAGGATAAGCTTTATCTCCTGACACCCAAGCAGTGTTTGTACACTAGTGTTTCAGACACCACTTTCATAAAGCCTGGGGCCTGCAAACATGTAAATCAGGAGCTTCAGAACCCCAGTCAAAACATTACAATATTTACTTGTATTAGATGACATTATGGGGCTTTTGACAGTTTGGGAGTGCTAGGGACCAGCAATGCAGCAGCAGGCAGGAGGCTGAGCCACAGCCTCCTACCGCAAGCATGTGGGCAGCATGGCTGCACTCCAGGAATGGTGCCTGGTCATCTGTGCACAACACAAGTCTGCAAAGCAGTTCCAGTCTTTGGCTGTCCCGGGTAATAGAGCAAGTCCTTATTAATCACATTTTGGTGTAATGGTGGTTTCCTCTATTTAGTAAATATTAACTTCGGACAGCATGGACCTCACTTGTATTTTCTTGGCTTTTTTAATACCTCTCTTTTTAATCAGGAGCCTAATTGTGCTATACAATTAGGCTGTATTTGATATCAAAGGCCCTCCAGAGTGAAGAATGCTTTCTGAAGACTTATAAATCCCTTTTGAAGGGGACCCTGTGATGTGGTTGCCTGTGGCAGAGATAACTGGATTCAGTGACCTTAGAGGTCCCCTCTGGCCTTATCTATTCCTTCCTCACTCCATATGGGTTCATTCTGAGGTATTTTGGTTTTAAATACAAATTCTTAAGAAGTTTTTCTCCAACATTTAAAAGCCTCTTAAAAATCCATGAAACCATAGATTGTGATCTAGTTTATGAAGAGGACTTCAAAATAAAAACATTCCATCATCTGATCCATTAAACCAGTTCAGCTAATGCCAGTCCCTCAGCAGTAGCAGCAGAGCACTGTGACACTGTAAAAGCATGAAAAGGAATCTTCTTGCCTAATAAAATGATGTACCAAAGCTAGAGAGAAATGGGAGACAAAAGTACCATGAGGATGCAGCATGACTTCACCTCTCTATTACTTATCACAGCAACTCTACAAGGCATTTTAGCTCAGAAACTTCAGCAAAACCAAACCAAACTACCTTTTTGGGCTTCTGGTTTCGTATGAATGCTTTTTATAAAAATCTCTAGAATTTCAAGGTCCAAACACAGCCAATTCCTTTTAGCCAAAACTCAACATATAAATATAAATGTTTGATTACGGTATTTTAGATTTATGCAGTTAAAATTTTTTTAGGAAATAAATAAAACAAAATAAACCCCAAGAGTCTAAATTATTAATGGTTTATACCAGTACTTTGCTAAGAGCAGTACAATTAATCCAATTTTCAGCAGCTGTATAGTGTGAAGTAAAGCATGTATTCTAAGCTGTTAAATCCTTTCTAGTAGCATAAAAATTAAACTTAGGCAAATTTTCTTTTGTGCCACCTCGATGTAGAAATGTTTATTTTAAATTAAAGCAGCTAAAGTCAACACTGGAGGGTTTTTGATATGTAATTTCATTCTAATAATTTTTAATGGCTGTTACTTTTCATACATAGCATGTGGAACTTGTTAATTAAAAGCTACTTCCTTGTGCTAGGTCTTGATCACATTCCAGTATCTCATACTTAATGTGCTATTAAAATCACCCTTTGACAGCCCAGACCTGGGAGGTTCTGAATGCAATCAACTCCCAGTGAACTTTCTAGGTTGCTTTGCGCTTTGGAGGTTTTCCATGGGTTAAAAGTCAGGCTGGACTGTCGTCATTTGTCCCAGCTCGATGAACACCTACCCCCCAGCCCTGCATACCTCCAGAGGCCTCAAGTCCAGGGCTGTTACCTCACCAAAATTAAATCTTGAGTAGTTAGGACCAGACATGGAGTACCCAAGTGTTAGCCACACTTACCTGATGGCTCACTGGCTTTGCTCCAGGACTCCTGAAGAAAGAACTGCAGATACTAAACTCAGACCTCAGAGATTTGAAAATAAAAGTATTATTTTATCAGCTGCATGAAATCTTCTTTAATTAACACAGACTCAGAGGTAATCTCAATTCATACCAAGGACTGAAT
The DNA here is from genome assembly GCA_036873685.1 of Agapornis canus. Taxonomy (NCBI): domain Eukaryota; kingdom Metazoa; phylum Chordata; class Aves; order Psittaciformes; family Psittacidae; genus Agapornis; species Agapornis canus. The sequence continues at coordinate 13,340 of JBAFWW010038976.1, forward strand.
TAAAGATTCTTTGCCATTGCAATGTGAGGAGAGAGGGTTGATCAGCATCAGCACAATCTGCAATTGCCTCATTCCTGCCTCCTGAACATTTCAGTTTTGCTTCACCAGGTACTCACAGAACTGGAAGACCGGCAGCCCCTGGCACAGCCAGAGATGCTTTGTGGAAGCCCAGCTCTGCACATGGTGGTCCTCAGTAGCTGGCACCATCTCTGGGCCAGTGCCTGCTGGCCTCTGTGCAGTTCAGGAGGGACACTGCTGAAATGAACTTTTCTGAGGTGAACCTGTGGGTGAGTGCTGAAGGTCAGGATGCTGGCAAGGAAAATACAGTGCAAAGCATAAAGAAGCTTTTCTGCGGAAGTGCTCTTGAATAAATACACCCAGTTCTGAGGAAATACCGGACTAGGCAACGAGGGGATTGAACGTCATCCTATTAACCAGGGAAGAGACAGCAGACTCATGCCTGCCTCCCAGCCTGGACTGCACCAGCAGCACCTGGCAGGGCCACCAGGGCAGAGGGGTGCCCAGCTGCACAGCCTCATCGCCCAAGGATAAAAACTACTAAGAGGGTTTGAAAGTGCCAGGAGGATCATCAAGGATGTGCTAACAATTAAGCTCCCAGCATGGACTCCAGCCACTTAGCAAGTGTCATCAGATAGCAACGATATTGGCTTACTGATGAGTTGGGCTGCATTCAAACCCTCTTCCCAGTGCCCAGGGGGGCTTCCTGCCACCCATTCTTTTTTTGAAAAAGGAAGGTATTTACAAGATGTATTATACATCGCAGGTTGAGATTAACACTATCATTTTACCAAACAAATAGCCATGCATTGCTAAAGGTCAATAAACTGGCAAAGGAAAATGTACTGCTAGTTATAAAGAAGCTTTTCTGTGAAAGTGTTCTTGGGTAAATAAACATGAGTTCTTGTAAACACTGTGTACCCTCCAGATGTAAATATTCAGAAGGTGTGCTCAAAAACTCCTGAGATGGTTTCAGTTCAGCATTTTATTAATAGGAGATGGTGAATTTTTGGTAAAATATTAAGTACAAATTGACATGAAAAAATGTCTAACAAGACTTACCACTTATACCAGGCTGCCCCCAAGATTTTGATAAAAGTATGATGCTAAGATTCAGTGATTCAGAACAGTAAAAGATACTTTGGATGTTAGCAAACACCTTGTGCAATATAGTGAGATTAGATTTGGAGCAGGTTGCAAGACACAGGCTAGAATGGAGAATGGTAGGGGGTGGTTTACAAACTGGTGTAGGACAGGTTTGGTTCTGTGATATTGTTTCATATCATTAGAAAATTGTAGGCTAATTTTCTGCTTTTTCCCTTTGAATTTGAACTTTACTCAAGCCTGGAAGTTGTTTGAACCCAGGATTTACATTTGCCATGCGAAAGATGGAAAATTGGTTCCCAGGACAATAACCCTGCTGGGCTGGGAGGCCAAGGGGAGGTGTTTTTCCAGTTCAGGAGAACATCTGAGAGGACAGGTTTAAAAACTCAAGGCTAGAGGGCTGGAGGGCATTTTGAGGGCATAGAGGAGGTCTGAAGCATCACCAGAGCACACCTGCCCCTGCCATCGAAGCACCTGCTTCTTGAGGACCAGCACCCTCACCACAGCCCTGTGGGGATTTCAGGAGGTGACACTACCCAGTGGGCAGCTGGGCAATCCTGCCTTATTAAACCCAGCAGTTGTTTTCCTAACTTGTCCTCAGAGTCTTAATTACTGTTGTTCTAAGCACACCGTCACTCTCCTTCCACAAGCTGGACAGAAAACACCTGCTCGGGTTATGTGGTTCCTCCCTCCTGGTTGAGGATTACTCCTACTGTATGCTTTCTGGCTATTTTTTCCCCCGAATAAGTCCAAAAACTAAACAGCAAAGCTTCTGTCCCCTCCTCCTCAAACCTTGTGCTAGGGTCCGGGAGAGAGTGCTGACCTCCTTTTCCCATACAGAAGCTGGGATTGCCCATCCTCTGCTCTCAGCTCAAAAATGGGAGCTTGGTTTGTATCTTGATGGAGATTGTGCAAAAGTAACTGTATGTGGTTGGACTCCAAACCAGACTAAGATACACATCATACATAGTAGGTATGCAGTCTGGGAGTTAAACAAAGAGTGGGTGTAAACAACGCAGAAATGCATTACAGAGCCTTGTCATGTAAATGACACTGACATCTGTGTATGGTCTGGCATCTTGCCTCCTCCAACATGATGAATTCAGCACACGCTACACCTGGGACCTGGAGCCTACACACTTTTCCCCAGAAAAGCTGGGCAGTGCATACCATAAGCATCAAAACCTAGACATGTGCTGCTCCTGCTGCTTGTTAGGCATGTTTCACCATTTCTCTTTATTTGCTGAAAAATGGAGAAAGGGAAAACTAACCCCATTTTAGCTGTAGTGTGAAGGGTTCTGCAATGTTGTGTCAGAGCCTGGGAATTTCCCCCAAACAATACTCCCATGCAGAGGAGTCCAGGAGTGGGTTGGGAAAGTGTGTCTGTGAGAGAGGAGACTGAGCAGGACACCTGGCATGGCAGCCTAAGAGACTGCCACTAAGGAGACACAAGAACCCACCCCACACACCACATGTCCAGCAGGGAGGACAAATGGTCCCTGCACACTGCTCTGAGGTCCTCAGCCATCAGCCCTTTCTGGTGCTACAGCAGAGCTGGGTGGCTCTGGGATATCCAAAGCTGCTGCAAAGGGCAGGTACATGCCAGGGAAAGGTCTAAAAACATCTTCCACTCCTACAGCGTAGGAGTCTCCTTTGCAGTGATGGTCACGCAGTGATTTCTGCCCTCCTTGGAGGGAATTTCTCTCCTTGGGAGGGCAGAAATAGAAGAAAAACATGACGTTGTCTTGGTTTTTCTGCTTGCCATGTACCAGGGTGACTTTTGGGGGTGTTAAATACATTTTTATACCAAGCAGAATGGAGACCATTTCTCTACTGCTTCTCTGCAGTAAGAAAAACTCATCTCCTTTGTTATTTTTAGTCAGAACACAAAAATATTCACCAAAATCTAAGAAAAAGCTTGTTTTACTGTTTGATAGAAATATGCATCTTTACCATATGAACAGTTATGCTAGCAGGAGTTCATGTTCAAGGTAGGATCAATGTGCAATACTGTCCTGTTTGTTCCCATCTTTGTTCCCAAGATGAGAGGGCTTCAGTCTCAAGGCAGGCACAGTATAGGAAACGGCTGAAAAATGGAAAACTCTATCCAGATCTGGAGATTTAATAGATTTACACAAGACCTCTTTCAATCTCAAGCTCACATTTGAATTGAAATGAATTGTTCCTCTCTTTTCCAAGATTAAAGCTAACTTTATGGAAAGCCTAAAGCAAAAGTGTAAAATGTAAGGAGAATCAGAGAAAGCACAGTCCTTGCAAAGAGCAGTGAAAGCCAGAGAAAAACTGATCATTTCTGAAAGCCAGATAGCCTTCATGTGCTGGTTATACACTTAGTCTCTTTTTAGATAGCTGCCTCCATCCAACTCACAGTTGTTCACCGCTGACCTGATTATCTTGATCTGGGGGACTTTCCTTTTCTTCCTCCCCAGCAGTTACGTGACCTTCCATCACCAGGATGAGCTGCCTTCCTCCATCTCACTGCAGATAGAAACCACTGGGGATATCATCCATTAGTCCAGTGTCTCCTCCCCTCCTTCTCCTCAGAAAGCTGGCAGAGTCTACTGCCTCCATCCTTTTTCTCCAAAGTAGGGCTGTTCTCTAGAATAGCTCTCCATCTCACTTCAGGCATGCCCTGGAGGTACCTGCTTGAAGCTGACTGAATTTCACCTCAGTTTGAAGCCTGGCACAGCCTAAAGCAGACAGCATGAGCCACCTCCCTCCTATTTTTTCTGCTAGATCATATATTGGTAAACTCCAGACATCCCTTATTATACTACTTTAAAATATAGCATTCAAGACTTTTTAGTTTATTGACTGCTGCCACAAATCCTTTATATACTGTGGCATAAGAGGCAGTTTTGAACTCATTCATCACTTCTTTATGTTTAGAGCAGAGAAACAAAGGAAGGGGAGGGTGGAGTAATTTTTACACTGTCTATTTAAAGGCAGTGATGGCTGTGTGCAAACCAAAGCGCACAGCAGTGGGAATTACAAGGCTGGAGAAAATAGTTGGATGGGTGTCTTCTATGACAACTTTTTTCCTAATGCGTAGTGAAGGAAAGAAGTGTAGAATTCACACATCATGCAAGCTACAAAAATCTTTGAAAATGTACTTATGAGAATTACATGCTGGTAGGTGCTCTCAGATGTCATCTGAGAAACTGAAGCAGTGAGTACCAGAAATAGGTTGCCAGCTGTCTCTGGTCATATTCTTTGTACAAGAATGCTAACAGTTCCCCCCTTCCTATACGCCCAGGGACAAACTCTTCCATAGTGTAAATCCACGCAAGCCACCAGCTTCTCCAGGACTGCACAGCTGTAAAAGGAATCTCACAGTTTTATTAAAGGGTGAAGAAAAACACTTGGCACTGCTGCAGGCTGACAGCTACCACCTTTCTGGGAAGTGTTAGTGGTCCAGCCCAGCTTGCAGCATTTCACCCCCCATGACAGGCTGAGCACATGCAGCACATCAGGATGGCAGTATTTTAACTCACCACAAAAAATGCCCCACAGAGGGCAAAAAGCAGATGGGTGCCAGGAATGCTGAATGTAAGTCAGCCAGGCTATTCGTGGTTGTGTTATTTCCTGTGCTTGCTCTCTCCCTGGGTAATGCAGCTTTTTCTGTGCTGCACTGCTGCACTGCAGCTCTGCTGTTCCACGCTGCTGCATGGGGAAACCCACCCAGATCTGTCAGAGCACAGATCAGTCTGCTGCCTTCCCCACAACACCCAGCACAGTGAATAGAGCTCTTCCCAAGGCATGCATCCTCAGACTTACACCCACATGCATGTGAAAAAGTGTCCTGGGTTTAGCAGTAGCAGTCAACTTTTATCCTTCTTAGTAGCTGGTGCAGCACTGTGTTTTGACTCAGCCTGGGAACAGAGCT
>JBAFWW010038976.1:18465-33960 GCA_036873685.1 Agapornis canus
TTCTTTTGATTCTCCTCCCCATCCTTCTGGAAGCAGGGGAGGGCAAGAAAGGGGGCGCTGAGTGAGTGAATGAGCTGCATGGCTGGGTTTAAACCATGACAGAAAGTTATCTCCCAAAGCCCTAACTTTCTCTGTGGTGATGGTGCCAGTTCAACGCTCACTGTGACAGGCCACATATTTAATTTTGGAAATGAATTTGCTCTGATTGAAGGCTGAACACCATTCCTGGTCACAGACTTGCAAATGTCTGCACAATAATTGTATCTCTGGTTTGAAAATTGCCTAACTAGAATATCCTCTGCCACTAGCTTGGTCCAAGCCCTCCTCTGTGTATGAAAGATACAGGGAAAATTTTGAATTTCACTTTGTGATCAACAGTTACTGGAAATAATCCCCTTCCTCTCCTGTAGTTTCACCAATTATTTCTGCTTCACACCCCATTTCTAAGGAATTTGCCATGTATGAATATCCCCTTTCCCTCCACTGCTGTTTGTCACCAGACATTTTGCAACTTCAGCAGCAACTTCAGTGTCCTACATGTTGTTTCCATCCGTAAGTGATGCAAACAAGGATTTCTTTTGTTTTCTGCTGTAATCCTGTTTATTCGAAGACTGTACATAAAGCCCTGCCGCCCTGAACCCAGCAGGACTTTAACCCCAAGAGCTGGTTTCTTTGCTCACTGCCCCAGAGCTTGCCACATTCAATAAGATGTTAACCCTCCTTGGCAGCTCCCAGTGCTCTGGCAACATGTAAGGCAAAAGCACTTCATTCTAGCATTAAGATTGAATTGTACCTTATTACACCCACCAGGATCAATAAGGCTTGTCCCAGGTTATCAATTAAAAAACCACCATCTTTCTTGTATTGTTTGTCTCTGTTTTCCTGATGGCTCTCAGCTGCATTTACTGGAACTGTAATGAAGTTCTCAATACTTCATTATTTATGGCAAAGGGGGCAGCGTTACCATGGCTGGGTACAGCCCAACACACTGGGTGCTGTGTCAGCTCCACCAGAGTCAATCTGTCATTTTTAGAGGCAATAAACGAAGCTTGTACTGGGTAAGATGTGCACAACAAGCAGAAGCTTTTTCTTCAATAAAAACCTCTAACAAGTGGGAACTGAAGAAAGCATTGCTGAATATTCTTTTGTGAAAGTGGAAATTGCTGCTTCCTAAAATTAAGTTATCCAAAGCTAGACAAAGAAAGATAGCAAACTACATGCCAAACTGCCACTCAGCTAATACATTGCTTTCTAAATATAAAAACAACGTACTGCTTACACTGACAGTTTAGCACATAAGCAAGAAGGGAATGATGTATAGCACTATAGTGATCTGAGGCTGCAGAAGCACATACTCTATCTCAGTTTCCTTTCAGTAATTATATATGAAAGAGTGCTTGGAAGATAGGGGGAAATGTATCCAAAGAAGAACAGCAGTACCACAGAGGTTGCTCAGCTGAGCCTCTTTTAGTCACAGGAGTTGTCCAAACCCACATCTGACACCGGTGGCAGAGGGAGTTCTACCTCATTCACCCTTCAAGACAATTTCTTGCATCGTTCCTTTATGTAGCTGTTTAGAAATACCTAGCAAAAAAAAAAACCCATAAACCACTGCAGTAGCTTTTGACATGCTTGGCCATAAGGACAAACCTGGGCTCTCCCCAAAGTTATCCTGAAACCCATTTGTGGAGAAAAGCAGGATATAAAGTGCTCAGATATTCTTACCTTTCATTATCCCACTTGGCTTGCTTAGCACTGCAGATAACCTTCTTCAGGTTTAACCAATGTCAGCTATAGGACAACCTGCAGTTGGCAGGATTCTCATTTTATTGCAATTCCCTGGTCTCATGAAGCCAGAAAGTAAGACAGTGAGAAGAAAGGAGCAGATAATTTTCTTACTCTTAGTTCTGTAGCCCTATTTTCTCATCTGACCAGCCCCACCAGAATGCCATTCATACACTAGGCTTCTCTTTCCTTTTCAAACTATAATAAAATCATTTCACTTGAGTGTGAAGTTATTTTTAGATCTAGTTAAAAAAGAATACATCTGTAACACTTCTTTGTGCTGAGTTTTATTAAAAAAAAAAAGCAAAAAAAATAAAAAAGCTTTCTGAGAGACTGTGATTCCTAATACTGAAGCTACATGTAAAATTCTATAGTTTATCTAAAAAATTATGGAATTACATGCACTTTTGCTTGAAATTTAAAGTAAGAATACAGACCTTCAGAAACCTTGAAAATCTCTGATCAGCTGTAAGCATGTTGATGCAAAATTAAATCCTTTTCCTTTACAGGAGAAAATTGACTCACTTTGGCCAGCAGTTCATTAACTACTAGATTTCCCTCATGCTGTACCAGCATCACCACACTTTCTACTCCAAACTTTAGCTCTCAATACATTTATAAGGCTTTCCTCTGAGAACACCATGGTCAGACATCAGCTCCAGTGTGAAGTTTGGTTAAACTGAAAACAGGAGCTGAGAGCTTTAAGGGATCTAGGAGTAGTTCTACTTTGAAGCATATGCTCTTAACCAGCAAAGGTAATACATTAAAATAGATTTTACATGGTGTTGAATTTTGGTGTTATAAAACTTAACAATTCACAAAACCTAAATTAGGAAGGTTCCTATTTCTCCTGGGTTTTTGCCCCCATGCCAGCCAAGCACAACAACACAAGTTACCGTGAACCTGAAGAAAGCTGCACATGAAAGCTCTTGCCATGCCTGCACTTCAGTGACCATTTGAACAGACAAGTTCTGCCTGCAACAGGGTCTCAGTGAAAACACTTAGGTCTGGAGAGAGAGGAAACATAGCAGCTTTCTGAATATTCATCTCTCTAAATTCCCAGAATTTTTGTATACTTGACACAATTCAACATGGAAAATAAATTGAGAAATTATGTTGATCAATTAGATATCTATCTCATCTCCTGCATTTCAAAGTTCAGTATTATATAACCTGTCTGGGCTAGGGGTATTTTGGTGCACTGGACAGATAACTTTCAGGATCAGGTTTGAAAGAGCAGAAATGAAAAATCCGCAGCACTGACTTTCTAAAATTTTTTCTCTAGTGAACAAACATGAAAAAAATGAGTTTGGTTTCACGGGTCCTCTTAGCAGCTGGATCCCCAGCCAGTGGGAATGTTTTGTATCAATTTCAAACGCCTGCATCATGATTTGAACATGTTCCTACGCCAAGTGGTTTCCACTAAGTTAACAAACAGGAGTATTCAGCCACATGCTGGAAATCTATTCACATTCCAGAGAACTTGAGTAGATGGGCACTAGGCTGTCATTCACATACTCTGTCTAGCAAAACAACCATTCCCAGCTTACTTACACAGAGCAAAAGTGTTCTAGGAATTTGCAAGTGTGGTGTTCTTAGAAACAGCAACCTGCAGCCACTTCTGAGAGCATAAGTGTTACTGGTGGTTTATCGACAGTTATTCTAGAAGAAGCATTTGCATTGCAAAGGTCAAAAAAGTAAGGGGTGAATAGCCTCACAAAGGCATAGTGCTACTCTTCCCTTCAGGGATATTTCACAGTGCTGCTAACACTGGATGCAGGATGATGCATATTGGGATGAGGCAAGGTGAATTGTCACCCCAGATGTTCATCTTTCTGTCTGTCTAGCCAGAGGCTGTGGGTGAACAGGGGTAAAAGTTGATGATGCCCTAAAGGAAATACCATATCTACACTAACAAAAAGTAGAAAGATACTGTCAAATGTAAAATATAGGAGAAATCAAACTCAGTATGGAGCTGGAAGGAATGAACTGTTTGTAGCACTGAGCCCTTCATGTAACTCAGACTCCATACAGGTATCAGCTCCCTGCATTTCCCTTTTGTGCAACTGAACTAGCATAAGAGTACAACACATCAAATAGTACACTGCTGCCATGTTCAGATGATCCCATCGTAATACAACTGTTTGGCCTGTGAGGGGAAAATGCCATTTCCTGTTTCTCTCGGGTTTAAATAATGTTGCGTCAGACAGTAACTCGCAGATTTGCTTTTTCTGCTCTGCCATAATAAGAATGACAATACAATTCAGCATCTTGCAACCCAGTCCTCCAGATATCTTTGCCGATTGCAGGAACCCCCTAATGCCCCTTTTGAATTTCTCCATCTTGTTTTGTCCCCAGTGGAAGAAAAGGGTGCATAAAATGAGAGTAGCATGCTCAGCCTTCCATGCGCTCAGCCTCCAGTCTTACTGAGAATGTCTAACTTAAAAATTGTCCAAATGTCACATATCCAAAATACATTTTCTACACAGGACTCTCCTCTGGAGCTTTCTAGCTAAGCTGAAATTTTCTCACTGAAGACGTTTTTACTATTGTGGTTCCACTGCTGGGAAATGAGGACTCCTATGGCATGTGTCAAGTTAAAAAAAAATGTATCAGTTTGAAGTAACAGTGACTTTTGTGTGTATTTAAAATGAAATTATTTGGTAGATTAACGTGCATCACTTCCCTCTTTTTAGATTCAAAAAAAGAGAAACTCAGACCCTGCTGCAGCCAACACCAAAACCCTGATTGGCACAAATAGCAAGAGACGCTTACCTGTAATCTGTACCATAAAACCATAATTGGCCGTCTCCGTTAGGACTAAAGTAAGAGGAATGTTGCAGGTCAGGATGAAGGTGTATTTTCAGCCTGCATAGTTTCTGCACACATTAACAGTCCTTCATGAGTATTATGTTCACATTTTTCAGAATGTATTTGTGGTATTTTATTTGCTAAAGCCTGGTCGGGTGGTCACTGCTGTCTGAGACTGAAAATTATGACAGTCCCTGGCAAAACCAAGCAGTGGCTGAGCTCTCTCAGGTTTCTATGTAAGCCATACCCAGTCGGGAGCAGTTCTGCCCATTGAGTATCTTTCTCCATCTTAATTAGGACATCAGGAACTAGAAAGGAGAAAAATCTCTTTGGAAAGGATGAGAAATTATGAAAATGCACAGTATCTGCAGCAGCAGAACTGTAGAGTTTGCTTAATATACCTCTTTTTGTGTTCCAGCAGGAAAGGAAGCTGTGTGTACAGAACAGCAACTACCCAACAGCAGGGAGCTTGCTTAGCCAAATCCTGACTCATGCTGCTGGTCTTTCTTGGGGTCAGGAGCTCCACTTTTGCTTACTCACTGCAGCAGCAGTCAAAGAAAATCAAACCTGGCACATTAGACAAGACCCAGTGACATGTTTGGCAGCTATCAGAATGTTTGACTTCCAGGGTCAAAACATCTGCATCGGTAGGTATTTTTTGGCTGCAAAAGAAAGACAATCAAGGGGTACCTTAAGGAGGAGTTGAGTTGAAGCCTATCTCCAAGCCTGAAGGAGCTTTCCCAGTGCCTCCCGAGATACCGCAGATGCACCCCCACCACAGAGGCTGCCTGCTCTGCTTCTGTGCCCTCTAGCTGCACCAGCACTGCTGGTCCAGGGGGGCTGGGTGTTAAGGACCACTTTGTGCACTTACCCCGAGCCTCAGGCTTTCCTGAACACCGATGAGCCCATCAGGCAGGCTCTGAGTGCTGCCCACCCCAGCGAGCTACAGCATTGCCCACCAGTGCCACGTGCCCAGGCACTAGCTGCAAGGAGGAGTGAGCAAGTTTTTGTAGCACTAAAGCAAGAAGTGTCACATGAATGGAAATTATAGTTTTGATCTACTTCTTTGCCCTTTGCTTTTCAGCTACCTTTTCATGCAATTCAGACAGGTCAGTCTGAAAACTGGCAGTTCAGAATCTCCACTAAAACCAAGGCATGTGAAATAAAATGAGAAAAAATCCCCTAAAATTCCCCTGATCCAGTTTCCTCACTAAGTATGGACCCGTTTTCAACTGCTTCTCCTCAAATATGCGTTGTCATAAACATAAATTAAAACCAACCAGGCTAGCTGCAGATTAATTAACATTCCAAATGAATGTGGTTTTTACTGTTTTCAAAGGGAGGATTTTGCTACTGAAGGTCACTTTGCTCTGAAGGAGCTGGGAAGAATGCACTCTGCTGCACCAGGCTCTGCAGCAAGTGCAGAGATTCAGTCCTGTCAGCCAAGCACTCCTAGCAGATCCCCAGCTTTTGATATTCTTAAATAATGCTCTAATCTAATACTTTCAAGCAGGGACAAGAAAAAGTATGACGGTTCAATAACTGCATCTCATGGTATGAAAAGGACTTGGCTTATTGGAGCCCCTTTATTTTTAGTAAAGGAGAAGGGGCATGTCTGCAGTGCGTAAAAAATGTGAAATGCTGTGCCCAGCTTTGCACCACCCACATACAGTTCAAGAGGAAGAGGAAGAAACCAGAGAAGGTTTCAACTGGAGAGGTACCAAGATAGGTACCAAGATAGTAACAACAAATGACCTGCAAGGGCAGATGAGCATCCTAGAGCTACCTGAAGGACAGGGATGATGAGACCTGAGCCAATATGGGAGCAGAAAATAAATCAAGGAAAAGTCAAGGGGCTTCCAAGACTCTGAAGCTGAAGCAGAAGCTAAAGCAGAAGCTGAGCTGAAGCAGAAACATGCAAAGAGCAGAGCTGCTGCCATTTGGACCCTGCTGCTTCAGCTCACCAACTAGCCATTCATTTTACTGGTTGTTGTTTAAGTCAGTTTTCCAATGACTTAGAGACTTCAGGAGGAAGTGAACTGATTTTTACAAATATTAGGGAAGTTTCAGCACTGAATGCTCAGCCCCAAACATTAGGAAAAACTTTAAAGCCAAAACTTTGAAAGGGCAATATCTCCTTCCTGTGCTTCTTTACATTACTATCACAGTTTGGGTTTATTTTTTTTAGACTTATTTTGTTTAGTTTCAGAAATCAAATATTCTGCTGTTTTCACTAAGCATGTAATTTTTTTGTTTATGTATTCATTAAGCATATAGTCAAATATGGGCTGTGTGGTTACAAATTTAAACAGCTGCCCTCTAAAATGACAATAAGCATTCAAGTATTGGCTCATCAACTACCATTTCAGTCCCCTTGCAATGATTCAGTTTACATAGGTTATTTACAAAACTCCTGTATAATTGAATACTAACAAAGTGCAAACCACCCCTTTGTTTTCATTTTTGGAGATGCACCCATACACGTCTTCCCAGAACCTGGCTATGCTATCCTTCCTCCTCAAAGTAAAATGGAGCAGGCAATTGCATATGGTTCCCTGTGATTTTCAAAGCCATTCAGGACCAATTTCTGCTCAAAATCTCATAGTCTGATATATTTAAGATTTCTATCAAATCAAAAGTTTCCTATTAGAGGTCAGGGGCCCTTCAGCTCTTGCTACACAAAGAGCCACAGCCTATCTAGGCAGGGTGACAATCCACTATTTTTAAGTGTATTTGTGTGGGGCCATTTGGTGGCTGCACTTTGCCTCCTTTTACCAAGAACAGTTGCAGGTGAGCTGCTAAAATACTACCTATTTAACTGAGCTCTGTAGAAGACACTGAGACAATCTCAGTCTTGATTTAATCCTGCTCCTACCTCAGCAGAGTTTGTATTTCCACCAGTTTAAGCATCAGACTCCTGGCCCAGGGTTTCTTTGGCTGTTGGGGAAAGGGAAGAAGAAAGATATTGTGTATCTCTACAGGAGCTGTTCTGTTAGGATTAGCAACATCTCTGCCTGAATCTCGGAGAACACACACACCTTTTAGCCAGGACAGGAATATCAGCTTGAAGTTTCATGGTCAGAGCATGAGCAGCAACATAAGGTTCAATAGATGAAGAACTGCTGACTTTTGGGAGGTGAAAAAAGTGGTGACAAGTACCACAAGATCAGTTTAAGCTGTAGCACCTGATGGGGCAACAATACCAGAAAATGCAAGCTTTCAGCTAAGGTCTAACGGTAGTTTGTTTGCTTTGAGGATTGATTTAAGAAAGGTGAACTCATTGCCTGGATCTTCTATAAAGAAATATAAGAGGCAACAAGCTCTGTACTTCTGATATTTCCCAGCATCGTAACAAACACCTGTGAGAGGGAAGAGGTGAAAGCAGAAGCATTTTGCTTCCAGTTCAATATCTGGTTACCACCTCAAATGATAAGACACTGGTATACATCATGATCAGTGTTCAGAGATTATAAAGGGAACTTTGGGAGGCAGAAGCAAGTCAAAATGGCAGCTTTTTTCCTTAACCTCATATCTCCTGCCTTGTTCTTAAAAGAACCACACTGCAATGGATTTCTGTTAGCATTTAAAGGCTCTAATTTAGGCATTAGACTTATGGACATGATTAAAACCCTGTCCACCCTAACTACCTGCAGACACAAATTTTATGTTTGAGAGCAGGAAGCAGAACAGACTTCATGGAAAGCTTCTGTTTGGCTATTTTTACCTAGGAAGGGTAAAATACAAAGGAAAGAGGAAAAACTCATTGATCTAGAGATATGCATCATAGCTTGAAAAAATAACTCTAGGACATAAGTTTTCCTATTTATCTTAATCAAATCTCAACTCTAGGAGAAACCCTCATTTTTAAACTGGATGCTAATTCTGAAATCCATGGAGCTTTTGCTGAGAGAGAGCTCAAGGACTGATGCCAGCACTGAAACAGCTTTGGTCCTGCCCGCCAGTGCCACTGCCTGAGTGCATGGGGCTGGGAGAGCTGGTCCTTGGGTTTTGTGAAGCAGAGGGCCATGGCATCCCTCCTGTTCCATTCCTTACCCTCAGCACACCAGGAGTGACTTAAGGGGAGGGAGGATGCCCCATCAAGCACTGTGTACCCTGCCTGCTGCTTCCCAAATAGACAAAGAGTAGGTCCTGGGGACAGCAGTGGTAGAAGCCTGAAGTTAACAAGATGTTTGTTAGCCTCAAGATATTTGTTAACAAAACAAGGTATTTGGGGTTTGGTTCATGCCAATCTAAAAGTAACTGTTACTAACTTTGATGTCATTTTCACCTAATGTGATGTTCACAATGTTGTTTTCATCTTATGCATTTATTTCTACAGCAGGCTGTAACTCAAATAACACATCCTAACTGGATGTTGGAGACCAAAGAGTGAACGAGCATGACCCTAGCAAGAGAACACCTTTAAACAAACACCGATTCATGCCTATGATGCACAGCGCTATGAAAGAAATGAAAACTTTAAGGCTACCCTACCTTCTCTCACTATTAAGCCTGATTCCTTAGTTGTATCAGTCATACTGATGATACACGTTCTCATTTCCTCCATGCCAGTGCTTAGCAATAAACTCATTTATATGAAGATGAACTCAGAACAAATGGTCCGCACCTTCTGTAGCTGCCTGTGGCCATCTGGGGTTTTCAAAAAGAAGGAGCACAGACACCTCCTTATGCCAAGCATGGCTCTGGTTCAGCAGACACCTTTGTTGTCACCACCACAGCACAGCACACACCTCAGCAGATCAGGCTCCATAGCACCTACTCATGTCAGCTGTGAGGCTGTTACAGACCTCAGAGGAAGGCCCCTAACCCTAGCAAGGCAGGGCTGCTTGCAAACCTGACCCTCTTCTGAGGTCTGAATCTTTCTAGTGCCACTTGAATTATGGAACTAACCCTGGAGATGGATGACTCATTAAAGGTGTGCAATGCATGGTCTTCTAAAGTTGCTAAGAAGCACCAGATACTTTAACTGACAACTCATGATAGCTGGAAAGTGAAGAAGAGTGGGTGTGCTTTCGGGGAAAAGGGACAGCACACGGACAAAGCAGGGAGAAGAAATAGAAACATTTCTATTTCTGTGACATGTATGTCTTTGTACCTTCTTCCAGCCTGTGTGAATTTTCCCCTTGAAAACCCAGGACCCTCCTTGTACCCCTTCTTAGTTAAGCCTCATTTTCTCTACTTCTCTCTGCTGCCTCCCCTCTCCCCAGGGACATGGCTTCAGAGAGACCTTCCCTGCAGCACAGATAAGTGCCTCAGCCTGTCTAAGCAAGCACTTTGCCCCGGTGGAAGTTCAACCTTGCAGCTGGGCGACAGGCAGCTGAGGAGAAGGTTTAATGGGCATCTGCAGCAGGTGGGTAGTAAGCACTTTTACTGTGCATTAGAGGCTCTGCACATGCATGTAACAGCTGAATATGGTCTCCAAGACTACATTTCTGTGAACAAATCACATTTTCCATCAAGAAAGAAATGGGTGTTCAGCTGCACATTGCTTTATAAGCTGTGGAGCAGTTACCTGACTATTGCCACAACTGAAACTATGACTACAAGTAACACAGCTTTGAATTCAAAATTTCAGTTTTACAGTATCTCAGCTGTTTTTTAACTGGTTATTTAAGTCATGAAAAAATGCAAATAAATTAGTTGGCATGTACCTCAAGCCTGTTGTTCATCTAGATTTCTTTCAAGTATGTCACAGCCACCAAATATGTATAATGAAGAGAGTTACTGACAACTGAGACAAAAAGTTTGCCTGTTTTCCATAACACTGCTGCAGGAGAGTGGGGATACTTCTAGGATGGAGTATCCTACCTTAATTGAACCAAGCAGGTCTGTCTGTCCTAAACAGAAGGAAGGCTATGAGATGCTTCTGTCAATTCTTGAGAGAAGATGCAGTGTACCTGTGTGTGTACGTACAATACGGTGCAGAAGGAAAACACCCTGGTGTCTGCTAAGAACAGCCCTCTGGCATACACCAGTAATGCAGTTTTCAGATAGATAAGAAGACTATAAAAACTGAAATATTAATTGTATGGAATATGGGCCAACGTGGGAAAGACAAGAGGTTCAAATTCTACTGAAGCCAAGTATGAATTCCTTGATGTGGTCCTGGAACAAGAAAGGTGGTCTCTTTTTCTGAGGAAATTTCTTGTGCAGTGCAATAAACCAAGAGACAACATCTTCCTTTCTAGACCAAGTAGCAGCCCGGAAGGCACACTGTTACAAAGGCTGAAACACAAAGACACACTTGGCTTTGAAAAGGGCAGGCTGATCTCAAGAAACAGAATTTGTCAGTAACCATGGCAGTGTGTAAGAACATCCACTTAGCAGAGCATTCAAGGAGTTCATTGTACATGACTTCATAGGCATTGATAAAAAAGCTTTTTCTGGAATGGCAGATAATATCGCTTGGAAAACAGTGGGACATTACGGAACCCCAGAAAGACAGCCAGGAGTATAGAAATCTCTTAAGAGGGATCTTAGGGAGAGCAAGTTCACATTAGCTCTCCTTCAAACCTATTTGAGATAAGGGGTAGCAATAGTTAGTTTTGTTTTCCTTCACTCTTCCTTCCATTATCTTTTGTTTGTTTGTTTACTGGATAAAGACTGACTGTTTTAGAAATGAGAGTACATCAGACCAAATCACAGTAATTACAAAAACCAGGTTTTACTGACTATCTGCCTCAACACCCAAATACCACAAAATTATATTAGGAAGATTAAGGTGATAGGAAGAAGCAGACAAAAATTGGTTGGAAGAGGGGCTTTTTTTATTAAAAAGAGCTAATACAGAAGAGTGGGCCATTTAGGAGTGATTTCCGTGCACACTGAGGCCAAAAGAACTGCTTTCCTCTGAAGGATAACACGGTGGACTGATGCCAGTGAGGAAAATATCCTTACTGGAACAGGGGACATGTACATGACTTTAATTCTTCTGAGAACAGTTCAGATCTTAAAAGAAAAGTGATCGGCAACCAAAATTTGCACCTTTAACACACATGTCAACTCATTATGATTAAATTACTTGCAAACATGGAGTAATACAAAGTGGTTGATGAAGAGATTTCAAGTTGATAAGGTGATGACTAGAATGGACATTAGATATTAACTGATCTTAATGGACAACAAACGAAATGGATATGCCAAATCTGAATAGACTGATATATTATATGGAATAACCTTCTAATGATCCTATTAGGATCACGGGGGAGATAAGAACCCAAACCATCCTGAAAAGGAAGATACAAGCACTGATCCCATCTGCAATCAAACCAAACAAGGTCTCAAAGATCAAAATGAGCAGAGGATTGTTACCAGCAAGTATTTTGCTTCCCTGGAATGAAGATAAGCTAGAACACACATGCACAGTCTTACCATGCAGGTTCTTTGGGAAGGATTGTGAAACTAACTAGAGTCCATGAATAACAAAAAGTCTTAATTGAAGCAGAAAGAGAAGAAAAAGTGTCCTAGCTGAGAAGTTACTGCCTTGCCTACCAAAATATAAGAGGTCCAGAAAGAGAAAATTGGCTTTACTGAAGAAGACTAAGGTACATAATTTGGCTGTAACTAAGTCAATATGTGTAGGACATTCATAACAAACATAAAGGTCTCTAAAAAGCAATAGAAATTATGTTACATAAGAAATACAAAAGAAAGAAGTATGCGTTCAAGAGCACAGCTGTGAAGGAATACTTAAAGTCATGGCTTCAATGGTTACATCTACTCTCTCAACAAGGGTAGAAATAAAAATAATTTTAACTAAAGCTATACTTTGTTGGGGGGAGGTTGTCAATAAAATGAATGAGTTACATTACAGCAATGCTCTTTTCACCTAGACTTACTGCCTCCAGCAATAAGACATACATAAATACAGGCCCTCTGTACATGGAAAAAGAAAATCTACAGGGCATATTTTGCATATCACCATAATTTGATGGTCTGTGATTTCTCAAGAAAACAGAAATGTGGGAAACATGTTGACAGTTCACTCTAACTCCAGAATTATTTTGCCTATGTTGCAGTTGTTACTTGTGAGTGATGCACATCAAAATAACTTCCCTTAACCTAAACAAATATATATTTTTTTTAATTTATTCATTTGCTATGAGGTGAATCCCCTCTGCATCAGTAGGCAACATGGAGCTAAAATTTACTTTCTACACTGCTCTCTATGACAGGATATTTGTGAGCGTGTGTTCAACAGATACAGGTTTAATAAAGCTGGCATGACTTGAGGCTTATTTGAAAAGATGTCTCCTATGATAACAACAACATATAATGTATTAAGGCACAAATAATACTGCAACCCTCCGTGTGATAGCTACCATCAGACAAGGTCATCCTATGGATTATACCAGCCACTCTGAGCACAACAGCAGCATCTTTCTGACACATGTGATCCTCTGTCCTAACCCAGGCTGACATGGTGACTTTCCTGCTTTAGATCAGAATAACTCTGAAAAATTATACACAGACAGCTGGCCTTCAGAAATAACAAATGAAAAATAAGAGTTTTCTAATATCATCAGGTAGAAGAAAATGCACATAAGCTACAAAAAGTATATAACCATCCAGGGAAAAATGAAACAAGACCAGGATTATAAATTCCTTTGCTGGTGGAACTTGATAATTATTCTTGTTTTAAATTTTCTGAACATCAAGATACATTTTCTGCTTTTAAACTTCATGCAACCAAACCAGCAAGACACATTGTGTAATAGCATTTCCTTGTCTTTCTTATACTTGATGGATAAATTCTAGGAGTCCCACATTTGAGCTGCTAATTAGCCATGCTCTGCTCACTTCTGAATGACAAACTGCTCGGCAACAAACTCCAGGGCAGGCTGTTCCAGCTTCTTCACAAGAAGAAATGAGATTATGCTACTGGTACATATTCAGGTACCAAATGTCAGAACTACCTTGTAGTGTTATGGTAAGGTGAAAGGTAACACCAAGGCAGGGCAGAACTGACTTGTGAGCAAGCCATGAAGACTTCAAACAGTTTAAGAACAGATACAAAAGTCTGGAAAACAAAAGTCTTCTGGCTTCTCTTCTCAGACCAGGAAACAATATGCTGTTTGGGAAAAAAAATTGAGGATGATGTGTTTGGTTATTTCTTCCCCTGAATTCCCTACCTACAAATATGGCTGACTATACATACACAACTACATAAGCAGGGACCGAGTTTCCAAGATTTTACCAAAATGTCAAAAAAATCTTGTATTTCTGTAAAGAAAACTGCAGTTTTAAGGAGCCTGGCCATATCCCTGTCTCCATGTTTGTTAATGTATATCACAGGGACTTTGTGAGAATTAACTAGCTGGGACAGGAGTTGACACAAAAAGGCACGCGGCATGGTTTACAGCCCATCTATTTCTACTCTTATAATTATGGGTAGCAGAGCTGAACTTTATTTCTTCTTCTTTTATTCACACAAGAATATGCAGAGGAGAGCATGAGCTAAGAAGATGATGCAAGTGACTTTGAAAGCCATGCTGCAGGTGCACCTTCTCTTACCTCCCACCATATTGTGTCAAGGAAACTTAGAGACTGCCTTGGAAGCAGTGTTTTCAGCTCTCTCCTATGAGTATGTTTATTAAACACACATCTTTTTTCCAGGGGAATAATAGCAATGCTTGACCTTTTATATCAGAAAGTCCCATCTCCAGCCTGCAAGATGTTACCTAATCCCTTATGAAAGGTGTTGGGTTTTTAGCTTCCACTTGGCAGGCAATTAAAGTTCTGCATTAATTGGTAACAATTTAAGACCCTTTTCCTCTGATTCTTCATTCTCCACTCTCTGCACTGATCAACTCTGGTAAGTTTCATCGACCCACTTAAGTTTGGGAGGTCTGCCTGACACCTTACCAGATGCAGCTCAAAACCAGCCCATGCAATAACATTGCTCTGGATCTGCATTACATTTGCCAATGCTGTTTGCCCAGACAGAGGTGCTTCAGGTGAAATGCTAATGCAGCTCTTGTCAAAAGAACACCCCCTACTTTTTTCCAGTTTAGAAAAAGGCACAGAAAACATTGTTTTGCTTTTCCTGGAACTCTCTCACAACCTTTCCAGGAATAAGAAAAGACATCTTTATGCAATCCTATTATATGTGTGCATGGTGATAAGAAAATGTTCTGAAGGGACATCAATCAAATAATACCAATTGTCAAAATTCTATAGCAATGTATTTGTACAAATTACAGAATTCTGTATGTATTTACACACCATTACAGAATATCAAGTAAATAACACCAATCGTTCTTTTGTTTTCCGTCAGATTTGTCTTTAAGTGAATTTCTGCACTCAAGAAAGGTGCCAGATGGACAGCACTAGAAAATGAAGACTTCTGTTTGCCCACAGCACAGGAGGGGTGGCACTGCAAGCCTCCGCACTTTGCCATGTCAGCTCTCTCCAGCCCTGTTTTAACAGAATCACATAAGGAATGGGAGGACGTCTGTACCCCTTCACACTTTGGCAAAGGAGCTAAGCAGCACGCAGGTGATGATGGTTTTGTTCATCCCCCACCAGAAAACAAACAGAAATCACTCATTTTACACAAGTGACTGAGCAGAATCTGTTGTTCTCTACCTGAAACAGGCTGAATATGACCCAGTGAACCTGCAAGGACTGGCAAATTGCCAGCTCCTGGATCATCCAGTCTTGCAATAATGCCTATGTTAAATTACATGTTTCTATATTTACATAAAGTCAGTATTTACACACCATTATGGGTTAATTCGAGTAAATCGGTTACAGTTTATTTATATGGACTGCCATAAACTCATAACATTTTTCTTGGGTTTAATCTTTTCTTTAGAAAAGTACAAAAAAAAAAAAAAAAAAAAAATAAAATAAAATGTTAACTAATAATAAAAATTT